>MU227491.1:1597253-1611043 GCA_018584345.1 Thuja plicata
CTTGGATCAAAATCCCTTTGGTATAATCCCTCTACTCCTCACTCACACCTATAATCGAGTCTCCTTTGAACCCATCAAAATGCTGACAAAAAATCACTTTGACATTAACTTTTTGCTGGATAAAATAAGTTCATTTGAAAAACCCAAATATAGGATGATAATACTCTAAGAAATCTTTCCAATTATTATGAGTTACATATATATTGAGTTTATTAAGACTTTTCTTTTTAAGTTTTACTAAACATAGGTTGTTTGACCATTTAGCGACTTCTCTGTTCGACGCTTCTGGAAAAATAGTAAATTAGGGAAAAAAAATAATGAAAAATATGTAGGAAATAGGTTTTTATGTTAGCTTTCTATCAAAAAAAGAATAAATTAATTTTGATATATAGAGATAGAGTTAGAGCGATCAAAGTGAACCTATGTCCAAATTATAATTAATGTCACTTCATAACTCAATAAACTATTGAATATTCAACCAAATCGAATGAAACCAAATGTATTCCCTAGATATTTGTGTTAAAAACCTAAATTCAAAATAATTACGTTCTTATCAGTTTTATAAAAAAAGTTAGGTTGATCAAAGTGAGTGTCACTCCTGAAAAATCCTGATTTTTCACAAAAATAATTTTTGAAGGAGAAGGAAAAATGGATACAAATAAATTCCATTTAAAAAAAAAATAAAAATTTATAAACTAGAAAAAAAATGATAAAAGTCACTAGTTTACATCATCTTCAAATTCTTAATGGTTTAATGACAATTGATGTTTGCAAGTGAAGTTTTTTTTCAGAATGTTCATTTCAGTGTCAAAGTTGGCCAAAAAGTGGGACACAGTTTTGTGGGATCACCTAAACATGAGATTGATGTAAGAATTATACTGTTTAATGTTAAATCCTTGGTAGCAAATACATGTTTTAAATATAACTCAATTAACACCAAAACTTACCTCTGTTGAACTTTCTTCAGTAAATGTCGGTTGGGTCATCAGTGATACAAACCCTTGGCATGGTGCCTCCTCTAGGGGTGACCTATAAAACTCAAACTAATAAGTTTCATACAATCATGACTTGATCATATTAAAGATATACTTGATAGTAAAATACACACAAATAAATTTAGAAATATACGTACTGTGGGGCTATCACTGCGAATTGAGATGCCTGTGACTCTATCATGGCGAACCGGTCTCACGCCATAAAAAGAGACCACCCTTTGTCAAATAAAACATGTAATTAAAAATGAGTATGCAAAAGTGACAAGTATACATGTATGCTTAGTCAATCTAAAATAATTAATTACCTTCCCCTTGTCAACACCAGACACCTGAACCCCCTCACATTGCCCCCAGTGGCAACTAGTGAAACCTGCATCAGTATGTAATAAGATGATCATAAAAATTAGAAAATACATGTATACAATAATATAATAAAAGGAAACCAATGAGTACATTAAAACATATCTACCATGGAAGTGTCAAGGCCAAATGAAATGGATGAAAGCGTGGACCTCTCCACATGTGCCATCTCCTCCTCTGTCATCGAATGGACATAAATGAAACACATAAAAAAACATAAGTGGGCAATCATTATAAGAAAATTCTATTAAAAATATGAATGTTTAAAATTAAATACAATGTAACAAGTTAACTGTTTACTCTTACCATAACAGTAGGAGTCCATGGCTCTATATGCCCCTGATGCACATCTCCATGGGGTGTTTTAGTGCCTGTAGTGTGTTGTGCAGTATCATCCACCTCGAACACATAGTTATATGCATCACACATCATTCAGGGGACCCAAGCACATATTCTTGCACACAACGCAAGTATGAGGCACACAAACATGTGAGATCGTGGAGGATGTGGAAGGGCCAGAAGCATTAGTATGAGGAGTCAAAAATGTCGCACTCTACCTAATGAGTAGATCACTCAAGGCATGAATGGCTTGAATAGTCTATGAGCTGGCCTCAAAAATAGTGTCAGGATGCTACATTTTGGGAGGTGGTGAAATATTGAGAGGGGTGACATATGTGCGGGATTTTTCCCACTGTGCCCCTGGCCTGTCCTGGGGAGTGCCTAAGCCCATGCCCTGGTTTTGTCTCATGCTCCAGTAATTGAATTTGTGACTGAGCACAAATTGAACATACAATTTCTATATGAAATAGAATGGGACATCCAAATTTCTATGGGGTGGTCTATCAAAAACCATCCACTAGCGATCCCAAAATTTGTCACGTATTACATCATTTGTACACCATTTAATTGACAACTTTGTTTTTTTAGGGTCCACTTTTAAACCAGTTTTGGGATAAACAAAAATGTTACATATGTCATGTTTTTTTATGTTTAGATCCATAACTTGATCTTAGTCAAGCCCATCATCAAATTGGGCATGCATGGATTCACACCAAAGAAGTGCAAGATTGTGTTGTTCTATGAGTTTCTCCATGCTCTCAATAATGGAGTTCAGCATGGAAAACATGGGAGCAAGGTGGGGATATTTGCATATGTGTTCTAATATCCTCTAAGATGATTTAGATTATCTCCTATGAGATCCTGTATTGGTCGAGGGTTTGAGAATGGTTGGTCTTCTAAAGGCGGGGGATTGTTTTGAGGTGGTTCTGGATTGTTCATGGACTGAGAGGGAGGGTTTTTGGATTGGTCTGAATCCATGTTTGAATCAAAAAAAATATAGAATATACATTATCAATTTCAAATCTAGTTTATAATCAATTTTAAAAAACAATACACAATATCATATAAAACCTAGTTTTTTTATCAAAAAACAATAAATTTTAATGCAAAAAAAAAAAAACAAGAACAAAACTACTATATTTCACTTACCTGGTGTACTGTAGCCAATCTAATATCGGATCCCTATCTGATATATTATTTTTTTGGCTTGGCTTCACTGCTTCAACATTTTCACAATGAAAATGTTGAACACAACCGTGGGCAACAATATATTATTACTGATGAATATCATATTTCCAATATTATTAGATATTTGATATTATCGGACATTGGATATTATCGGACATTCGATAATGATTTATCTTTGGATTTTGGCTTGGTCAGGTGTACTAACACCCAGGCCTACTCAAAAGTTAATAAACTTTTGGGTGCACTTTTGGACGAGTGAAAAATTGATTTTTTCACATCTCCATTTTTTGGCATACCATGATCCTGCACAAACCCTTATATTCTTGATCTATATTTCTTTCATCTTCTGCTTTTTTCTTTAGTTCCATGACTTCACATCTTCTGATTGAATGAATTTCCTATTCTCTTTTCAACTCTCTGACTTCTTCATGTAAAGTGAGATTCTTTGTAAGTAAGTCTTCAATGGCTGCATCAGCTTCTTCAGAACTTCTGTCCTTGCAAAAGTCTTCAATTCTTTCTTCTATATAGTTCTTGTCATTCATCTGCACTGCTAATTCATTTCTTCTTTTCAGGGAAAGAGAGAGTTGCTCCTTAAGTTTCATGATATGAACCATGATCATTTTAAGATCTATCTTTTCATTCTCAATGACTTTCTCTAGTTTGTATGTTTCCACAGCCTCTGATCTTTTCTCAAGCTGTTAAACTTTTGATAAGAGAACCAATGCTCTGATACCAATTATTGGAAATATATGATGTGGCTAGTGACTAAGAGCGGGGGGGGGGGGGGGGGGGANGAATTAGGAACCAATAAAACTTAATCCTTTTAATCCACAATTAGATTAACTTCTTTGTTTGCATGCATAGAGCTTGAAAGTAAAGAATCATACACAACACATAACACAATATTTGGTTACCCAGAAACCTTCCAAAAGAAAGTAAAACTGGGGTGGGGATGATACCCACATGATTTAGTACTGCAATATAAATTTATCATGTTAGAGATTACAATGACCACTTCTGATGGTCTTCCCTGTTAGGAGCATAGAAAGGACTATTAGGTCCACCTTGTTAAAGGATTTTGTACAATACAATAAGTAATGCAACTTTGTTAAGAGATTTAGAGAAAGGACTATTAGGTCTACCTTGTTAAAGGATTTTTCTGATCCACCTATGAGAATGAACTAGTTGATGATCTACTATGTGCAACTATTATTGCTAAATGAGATCCTTCTAAATATAACTGATCACCTGAATGTGATAGATGAGACCCTGCTGTCTTGAATACTTCTGCTCTTTAATCAAACTGCCATTCGTATGTCTTGCACTTATAAATATACATACATTTCATAAATGCATACATTTTGGATATAAAAAAACCATCTTACACATATATCTTAGCCAAAAAAATGACTCTATAAGTAAGCTTGAAATAAACAAAATGATATTTAACAAGATAAGCAAGGTCAGCTTCAAACTATCACTCGGGTCCAGAAGTCTACTCGGGTGCTAAACTATCACTTGGGTGATACTGCAAATCACTCAGGTCATACTGATCACTCAGGTGATGTTGGTCACTCAGGAAATACTGATCACTCAGGCAACACTGATCACTCAAAACTTGCATAATGCTTGCTGGCTTGGTCGACACTAGATGACTAAGTGTTTTAACACTAATTGACAATATGTCTTTCCATAAGGTCTACAACAACAACACAAGATGCCTCCGTTTAGCAACTATCCACACAAAAATATCCAACTCAAAGAGGGCTATAGATTACAATGCCTCTAAATCAGTAGTAAGAAGAGATCACTGCCCTACAAGGTCTTGTCCAATGGTTACAGGGATAGGTTAGGAAGTTACAGGCCCAAGTGGGAAAAGTTACACAACTATAGGCCCATGTTACCGAGTTATAGAGATAGGTCACTACTCTCACCATAGAGAGGGATACAAATATCTAGAGATATGGAGTGAATGAGGCGAGAGTGGAGATCTTGGTGAAAAATGTGGCATAGGGTGTGACTCACGATACTATCAAAGACCTAGCATATGCCTCTAGGAAGTCTTAGTATTACAAGGTATTATATGAGTGGGTTGTGCCTCCTGATTAGTGATCTCTGAGATATGTAGTTAGTTCCCGGGGTAGGTCTCAATGATCTCATGAAAAGAGTAGAGGTGTTATAGGTCCACCCCCTAGAGATCCAAGTGATCCCATTGCAGGTCCATCTGGGGCTGGTGTTGGTCCTAGATCGATAGCTTATGGAGGGAGAAAATGTTATCCTATTTTGATTCATACTCTTGATATATACACATATTATTATAGACACTTTGATGATTCATGCCTCTTTTTGATATATCTTTCAGATACCTTGATATCAATGTACACATGGACATTGATTATTTTTTGAGTATGTGATATGCAGTGGCAGTTAGATGGATGCATTCTACATGTTTTATGGTTTTGTTTATGCATTATTGACACGATGGATGTTTTGATTTTATACGATTGATGGATACATGCCTTGTGTTCTATATACTTATGAGTTTACATTGATGATGATGCTTATGATGATGATTTTATAATGCTTACATAATTGTATTGATGATGCTTTACATGATCATGATTTACACCGATGATTTATGTTCACATGATGATGCAATAAAAATGACTTATTTCATGATGTATGTTAAATTATTTTATTTACATGAATTTATATGAAATGCAATGACATGAGATATACACATGTGCTTAATGTATATTTTTTTTTATCTTTATGATTTTTACGATGTATGCACGATTATGATTTGCACCTTGTATGATAATAATGATGTATTAAAAATGATGGGTTGCATGATATGAAATGAATGTACCTAAAATGATGCAATTAAATGCAATGCAATGATTAATGAAATAAATATGCATTGATTAATGAAATGTAATGATAAAATGAAATACAACGATTAATGAAATGCTATGATGAATGAAATGCAATTATTTTTTTTAAATGTCCAGTGTACTCAATCATAAGAAAGATAATTAATGATATGATTCCAAGCATTGAAAAGATTTTAGATGACATGGATGAAATGCTTATAATATGAATGCAATCTATGCAAAACCTAAATGCAATTATGTCATCTTTTTGGTCATTTTGTTGTGCTTTTTTCATCATTGAGCTTTTCAAAATGTTATAAGTTAGTACAAACACCAATGGTATAATTAAACCATGATGACTTGAGTACTACTTACAAGGATTTTGATTTTGTGAGTTAATACAAGCACCTCGGTGTTGTGAGGTTTTCACACCATCGCCCCATTGCAAACAGGGACCCCCTCATTTTTCTCATAGTTGTTAGGTTAGTTAGGTTTTGGCAGTGAATTTGGCAGTTCAGAGCTTTAAAGGACTAAGGAGTGGCAAAGAAATAAGGTGGCCAAGTTGCGATCTTAAGTGGGAATATTAAAATTAAAGTCTCTTCGGGTCAAGTTATAGTGGGTTGAATGTAAATTCCTAAGTGTTTAATTTTTGGCTAGTCAAATAGTCTAAAATTCCATATAAAGGCATATTCCATGCATAAGGGCCTTAAAACCATTAATATAAATTGTTTTTTTGTACTTAAAATTGCCAAAATCCTAAGGAAAATCAATTTTTCTTTATAAAAATACATTAAATATGGACTTATAATGAAATTCCTTACTTATTTTAATCAAAATCTGGACTTAGAATGTTTTTCCTACTTATTCTGATCAAACTCTAGACTTATAATGAAATCCCCCACTTTAATTGGCATTTTCCTAAAAAATTTCAAAGTTTTGAGGGAAAAATCCAGACATACTATGGATTTCCACCACTATGGATAGATGGAATTGATATTTTTTCTAAGTCTAGAAGTTATCCAGATAGGGGGCATTTTTCCACCGAGAGTGTGTGTGGAAATTAAAATTTTTTCTAAGTCTGGAAGTTCTCCAAATAGGGGTCGTTTTTCCCAAAGATTGAGTATGGACTTGAAAATTTGTCTAAGTGTGGAAGTTGTCCAGACTAGGGTCATTTTTCCCCAGGAGGGCAAGTATGGATTCTAAAATTTTTTGAAGTGTCAAATTTTTCCAGACAGAGGTCGATTTTTCCCTTGAACTGAGCTTGGAACCTTGAAAATTTTCTAAGTCTGGAGGGTGTCCAGACATGGGTGGATTTTTTACCTCAAGGGGAGTATGGAATGTGGAAATTTTTCTAAGTATAAGAACTACCCTAACTAGGGTCAAATTTCCCCTTTGGAGCTACATCACAAAATTTTTCTAAGTACCAAGGATGGCCATACTAGGGTCGATTTTCCCCCTAGTGATGGCGAAGCGAGATCAAATTTTTATAAGTGTAAGGTGGATTCTATCCAAGCCTAGATATATTTTTACCACCTTGCATGGATGGAGTTGGAGTTTAGACATGGATTTAAGTCCATACAAAGCATGGACTTAGTCAAAATTGAGTATCCTAGCATGGATTGATTTTCCCTATTATGGCATTATTTTAATAATTAATTAAAATATGGGAAAAATTAATAAAGTAAAATTAAAATTTTTTAGAACACCATTGATATTTTATCCCACATTTCTTGTGGTTGGTAAAGCAACAACCCAAACTCCTTTATAAGGCCATCAACCAAGAGGAATAATCCAAAGGATTTATAAAGGCAATTGCTAAGTGGCTGGAAATCTGAAGCAATAAGACTAAGTTGAAGACAACCCAATCTTGGAGAAGTAAAAATGACAAGTTAAAGTGATGCAAGTGATTGAAGGAAGACTGACAGGTGATATTTTTGAGTTTGTGGAAGCCATTAGAGGGAAAACAAGGCATTTTCAGACCAAAATTCTAGAAACCCTCTTATGGTTCAATTTTTTTAGAAATTCATGGAAAATAATTTATGAGCCATCCCTTTCTAATTTATAATCACTTGCAACTATTTTCAGACACTAGAGGGGCTAAGCTAAGGAGTATTGAGGAAAAATCTAAAGACTACCTCTAAAAAATCAAAATTTTGTACATGATTTTGACTTTGTTCTTTGATGTCCAAACTGCTCTATTATTTATTGTAGACCTTTGGCATCCATTTGGGGATCATTTTGAAACCATTCCAAGTATGAAGTTAGTGTATTCAGACCCAAGTCTATAGAATGCTACTAACAGGAACAATTTTTAGAAAATTCATATAAAATTATTGAGCCCCCAAGTAAACCCAAACTTGTTTGCTGAGTCTTCCTTGACTTAATACCAACCACTTGCAACCATTTTTCAGTCTTTGGGAGGACAAGGTGAGTGAGTAATGAGCAAATTTCTATAGACAACTTTTAAAATCACATTTTTCTTGTCAAAATCTGGGTTATATTTTGATTGTAATATGATCCTAACTATAATGTAGACCTTTTTTCATCATTCCAAGCATCATTTGAAGTCATTCTAATGTTTGAAATACACTTGTCTTCAGATGAAATTTGGAAGCATCCTTGAATGGGATGATTTTGGTAATTTTTAAAATAATTTTCCCCTTCATCCAACCATTAGGGAAGTTGTTGCTGGGTCTTCAAGAGGTTATTTTGTGGACAAATTGTTAAGTTTTAAGGCTGAATTCATCTAGGATAAGGTCAGGTGCAAGCATGTATTCAGAAAATTTGATTTTTGACAAAGGTTTTTTCCAAGATAAACCTATTCATGCTTTCATTAAACTCATAAGTGCTGATTGAATCCTATTTGGATAGGTGTTAGGACTAGAGTTTGGATGATTTTCAGACCTATCCATGCACTGTCTTTAGAAAATATGAACTTTACTAGGGTCTGATTTTATTATTTTAAGTGATGGACCTTTGTTCTAACACATGGTTAGAATGCAAACTTAGGTTCCAAACCCTCATTTCAATTATTGTACATGGATTTTAAGCATTGTTTGGATTAATCATGACTCATTTTTAGACTTCCTTGTCCTCAGAAAATTTATGATGAAGTTAGAATTTGTACATGGATTGCTTCACGATTTTAACTCATAGTTTGCAATGAATCCATGAATCATGATGGTGGAGATTGATGAGTTGTTAGTGCCAATCGCTAGTTAATTTTTAGACTTATCTAAGGATTTTTTTCTTTAGAAAATCAGAATTCAAAAAGGTCTGATTTTATTATTTTTGGGCTCACTGTTGAGCATTTTTATTGTCTTAGGATTCTAATCCAAGTGCTTATTCTATTTATGATCTTTTATGGATATAATTACTAAGTTTTTGATTAAGGTAACTGCAGGTTTTGAAGGGACCTCAAAACCCTTTACATAGATTTGATAGAAAAGCAACAAGAACCAAAAAGATAACAATCTATCAAAGATGATAGATGACCAAAAAAGGGCTTAACCCCTGATTATACAATATAGATCATAAAGTTTCAAAAAAAATAGACAATGATTTACTTCTAGAAAAACAATGTCGAAAAAACTTCCAGTAGCCAAAACAGTCCAGCAGTAATTACTCAGCAGCATCCATCTGGTCTTCCAATATCTAGATTTCTTCCATCTATGATTCCATAGTCTAGATCGAATCCCACAGCTTTGTGATGTCTTTCATCTGAACATTAAATTTATTTTTGGTGCTTGATCTGGTCTTGGTTCCCAGGCCCGAGGTTTGAGTTTCCTATTTACCCTCTTCCTCATGCTTAGCTCTTTCATTGTAATTCCCTTCCATCAGGGTGTGTAGCGCTTTCAGGTTATCCATAGAGTTTTGCAATCCCATTTTGCTTATCATTGTTAGCTTTCTGAGAAAAAAATTGTTGTTATTAATCTTCTTAGTGATCCTTTTTAGTATGTTGTCGACCATGGTGCTTAACTTTTATTCCATAGTGATATTGTTGTTTTTTACCTTATCAAAGACATCTTTCCCTTGCTAGTACATGACTGCATCATTACGCATTTTGTCCACAATCTCCTCTAGTAGAGAGATTTTTTTTTCCACATCCTTGTATTTGGCCTGAATCTCCTTCATATCATCCTGAATCCATTTATCAATGTTATAACCATTCTTAGCTTTATTTCTTGGCATTTGGAGAAAAGAAATAATAACCGCTCTTTTAAATTTGATGTATTTGTCCCTATGCTCTTCTTCCAGGCTCCTTTGGTTTTAATTATTCTTCTCCTCATTATCACCATTCAGATTCTCTTAGGGTGAAGGAATGACATCATAGTAATCATTCTCTTTTTGGGTATCCTCCTCAATTTCATTAACATTGTTATCAATGTAGGCATTTTCAGTCTCTTCCTCAGCACCTATATCCTCCTCATTGTTCTTATTATTACCCTTTTCATTCAATTTCTTCTCAGTATTACTCTGATTAAGAAAAAATAACAAGTAATAGGGAAAAGAAACCCTAATCTCATGATGAAAATGGTTAACCAGAATGAAGTGATAGTTATAGACCTTGGAATACCTACCATCGAGCATGAAATACTCCATGATCACTCTGATGAAAAAAGCCCAGATACACTTAATATTTGATAGGATAACATAGTCCAAGTCACCTTTCACAAGCATGGCCCGCTCCTCATCAGCTTTGGGAAAGTTTTATAGGCTTTATTACCCTCTTTTTTATCTTTTGAGAACCGCATTCCCTCCAAGGGGAGACCAGTGATCTCAACTAGGTAGTCCAAAGTTAGGGTAAAAGATTTACCCATAATGTTCACTTTCCCATTCTCCCAGCCATCCAAAAATGCCTTCTTAACCTTCTTATTGTTTCCATGGAGCCATTTGAGATATCTATGCACTTTTCCCTTCTTGAGATTTCTCCAAACTTCTTTTTCCTTCCTCCATTTGCAGACTGTGAGTTCTTCTCTTTTAAGGTCTCCACCCATTTCTTCATTCTCCTCCGTTTTGTTATGATCTCTAGCAATCTTTGAGTTTTTGACAAAGTTTGGTTCAATGTGCATACAAAGCTTCATATAAATAGACTGATTCTTGATACCCCAGAAAGCATGTGACGACTTGAAATCATAATTTTTATGACACTTCACATGGCACATCACCATCGTCGTACCCCAAAGCCATATCACATTAACTAATATGATTAATATGATTAACTTCACCTACCTTGTGGTTAACCCAGTCATAATTGAGCGATGAATTAATATCATCACTAAACTTTTCTATTCCATGCCACTTATAGGTGACATCATTTTTCACTCCAAGGTTGGCAAGACTATCCACCACTTGGTTAGTTTCACAAAAATTATGGGTGATATGAAAAGAGGTGAATTTCAATGCCACATCCATAATTTTATCAATAATATGCTCAATTATCCATGAAACCTTACTAAGACCTTTGATATTATTAATAATATTTAATGAGTCACCCTCTAGCCAGACTTTCTTACATCTCAGCTCTTCCACCAACAAAATCATATTGAGAGCTGCCATAGCTTTCGATCTGTGGTTCGATTGAACTCCTAGAGGGGTAGAAATAGCACCAACACAGATACCATTCTAATATCTTATTATTCCTCCTCCTCTAGCAATAACTAGATTTCCTTTCAATGCCCAATCAAAGTTAGCTTTGACCTAGTCCTCTGGAGGTGAAGTCTAGGTAGGCATATGTCTCTAAGAATTGGATTTAGGATTAGGAACTTTGGCATGCCAATTGCTATTCCTCACACTATCTTTAGACTCTGAATTTGAGAAGAGAAAGTTTTCTTCCAGCGCCCTACAAATTTGGTTTCCAACAGCTTCAGGGCAAGACTGTTTCTCTCTGAATATTCTATTGTTATGTTCTTTCCATATTCGCCAGCAAAAGTGTGGGGGAATTAGGGAACAAAGATCTTTATCAATAAAATTCTAAGGTGGGTAGCTCCATTGAGTAACAAAATCCTGCCAGATAAAAGGGAAGCACCAACAAAGATTCCATTTTATAAAGATAATTTCCCAAACCTTACAAGAGAAGGGACAATGAAGCATGATATGATCACAAGATTTAGAGTTTTCCAAGCAAAGAACACATCTATTCACAATATTGAAGCCTCTTTTAGAAAGATTATCAAGGGTTAGCGATTTATTTTGAATAAGAAGCCAATAAAAAAAATCTATTTTAGGAATGAGTTTATTATACCACACATCTGAGCAAGGAGGATTCTCCTCTCTTTCAGTGAAAATATTAATTCAAGGATTTTGAAGTTTTTAAATTTATTATTATTTTTAAGTCCTTTAAGACCATACTTACTTCAAGCTTTGTACTAGGAATCGTGTTCGGATCAAAGACAGGGATAGTCACAAGGAATTGGACAAAAGAATGTGGAAGACAAGTTAAATCTCAAAGGAAATGATATCAGTGAAGGAGGACTAGTCTAAAGCGACCAAGTTCAAAGGAAGACAACACTTCAAGATGATGCACATTAAAGATGGAAAAAAGGAAATAAAATTGAAGGATCAAGATGAAATAATTAATTTTTAAGATCAAGCATTCATCAAGAAAGGGAATGAGACAAGTCCGTATTTAAAGGATTCTATGGAAAAATTCAAGGATTCAATTCATGGAGATTCATGTATCCCTATGCAAGTCATCTTTCCACCTGATTAGTTGCTTGAATAATAGAGACTATATTACAAGGAGATCAATTTGTCCCTAGTCACATCAATTTTCCACAAGTATAAACAAGATTCAATTCAAGGGAAAGTTTTTAGGGACTCCAATTTCTCCTATGAATGATCAAGGCTAGAGGAAGACTTAACTAGAAAAGGATGATCAAATTGTGCAAGGATGAAGAGTATACAAATGAAAAAGATAATCATCATCAAGGTTTCAAGGATATTGATCAATAGGGGGAAACCCATCACATAAAGAAAAGAGAAATTTCAAGCACACGTTCAATGAGAGAATTTCCTAAAGAAATGAGGATGAAGAATTGAAACAAGGATCAAAGGTGAGTAGGTTGAGGTGGCGTCCAATCATCATTCAATAAATCAAAGAGCTCCAAGTTGATATCTCCAAGATCATATAATTAGAATCAATCACAAATGGACATGTGGAACATATTATTTTCTCGTTGGTTCATCCTCAAGGGTATATGAAATCTAATATTCTCATTGGCCCCTATGTTGGTGCCCTATTTTTTTTAGAATGAATTTAGAATAACTGAGAGGGGAGGGGTGAATCAGTTATCCTAAATTCATTCTAAGAAAAATAGGGCACCAACATAGGGGCCAATGAGAAAATTAGATTTCATTCATTCTAACAATTGGCATTAGAGCTTTGGTCTCCTAAAAATAGTTTGAAGGTACTTGGAGCGAAAAGATCAAGATGTATAAGAAGGAGGTTCCTAAGCTGAACAAAGATAACTTCCCTGCATGGTAGAGTTTGATGAAACTACATTTGGCTGGTATTGGAGATGATGCTAAGTGACTTATTGAAAATGACTATATCACCTACTACTCCTCTCATTGCTGCACAACTAAAAGAAAAGCAAGAGCACAATCAAGCAATGTTGGAGATCGCCTCCTCATTGAGCTATTCAGAGTTTGATGATATAAAGAGATGCACAAATGAAAAGCAGACATGGGAAAAAATTGCAACTGTCTATGGTGGAGACACAAATGTACTGAGAGCTAAATCAGAAAGTCTAAGAGGTAAGTTTGATGAGATGAAAATGCAAGAAGGTGAAAATGTTAATCAGTATTGTGGTAGAGTACAAGAAGTTGTAAATGCCATTAGAGGGGCTAATGGAACAATTGATGAGAACACCATTATGAGAAAGGTACTGAGAAATTTACTTCTTATATATGCTATTAGAGTTTTTGCAATTCAAGAATTGAGATGTACTCCTAACAATAATCTGAATCTGGAAAATCTGATAGGCAGAATCACTGCATTTGAAATGTCAAATTATGATAACTATAATCCACA
>MU227491.1:1612013-1704051 GCA_018584345.1 Thuja plicata
TAGAGGAAATTCTAGAATTGGTCCATACTAATCTCTGTGGTCCCATTGGAGAAAGAAGCTATTGTGGTGCTAGATACTTTATTCTATTTGTTGATGATTATTCAAGGATGATGACTGTAATGTTTCTTAAGGAAAAATATGATCCATTCCAGTTATTTAAATGGTACTTAGCTAAAGTTGAAAAGGAAACAGGCAAAATTTTGAAATTCTTAAGATCTGACAGAGGTGGAGAGTTTATTTCTAATGAGTTTAACAGGTTTTTCAATGACCAAGGCATAAAGAGACATATGTTCGCACCTAGGACTCCTCCACAAAATGGTATTACTGAATGAAGGAACAGATCTATCATGGACTGTACAAGAACACTAATGATGGAGAAAAATGTTGCACAAAAATATTGGAAAGAAGCTGTAAGTACTACAATCTATACACTAAATAGAGTTCAAGTCAAGAAAGGTACAGATGCTACACCTTATGAACTTTGGTATGGTTATGCACCTAGTGTAAAGTATTTGGAAGCAAATGTTTTATACTGAAAGACAACACAAATGGAAAACTAGATGCTAAAGGTGAAGAAGGCATATTCCTTGGTTATTCAATGAAAAACAAAACATACAAATGTTTGAATTCTAATACTAACAAAATTGTTGAAAGTGCAAATGTAAGAATTGATGAGTTTGTAGAAAGAAATGAAGCTGAAAGTACACAAGATCCTAAAAGCTATAGATCACTTGTATATCTAGATGAGAAAGATTCTAATTCACTACCTGAGACTACTGTTGAGCAACAACATGCACCTGCCGAGTCATAGAGTGGAGTTGTCAAGCAACTAGAAGTGAATGTCAAGCTATCTAATGGAGATGCCGAGTCACAGAATCAACCAGAACTAAATACAAACAATGAACCTAAAGCAAGGATTGAGCCTACCCTAACAAAATATGTGAGAAGAAATCACACTTTTGATCAAATCATTGGATCAAAGGATTCTACTGTTATGACAAGAAGTAAGTTGAAAAATGGCACATGTCTGTTATGTGAATTTGAGCCCAAAACAGTGAAAGATGCTTTAGAAAATGAAGATTGGATACAAGAAATGAATGAGGACATTGAAAAAATTGAGAAGAACAAAACTTGGACACTTTTACCTGGGCCGAAGGATAAAAATGTAATTGGCACAAAGTGGGTATTCAGGAACAAGCTGAATGAACATGGAGATGTGACAAGAAACAAAGCTAGACTAGTATGCAAGGGTTATGCACAGGAGGAAGGAATTGAATATGGTGAAACCTTCACCCCAGTTGCAATATTGGAAGGTGTTAGAACCTTACTTGCATATGTAGCCTATAAAGGATTCAAATTTTATCAGATGGATGTGAAATCTTCATTTCTCAATGGAATCTTGGAAGAAGAAGTGTATATTGAGCAAGCTGATGGTTTTATAGACCCAAACAAAAGGGATATGGTTTACAGATTGCACAAAGAATTATATGGATTGAAGCAAGCACCAAGAGCATGGTATGAGAGATTGCACAATTATCTGATCAAGATTGGATTTTCAAGAACCAATGACAACAACAACCTATACTTGAAGACATAGAAAAGTAAAGGTACATTATTAGCTAAAATTTTTGTAGATGATATCATATTTAGTGGATAAGATGTGTTATGTCAAAAATTTGCAACAGAGATGCAAATTGAGTTTGAGATGTCTATGTTTGGTGAAATAAAATTCTTTGTTGGTTTACAAATTTATCAAATGAAGAATGGTATCTATATCACCCAATCTAAATATATCGAAGAGATACTAAATTTTTTTGGAATGGAAGAATCCAAACCAGTAAGTACACCCATGGCTACTAGATAGAAGCTGAAAAAAGATGATGACACAAAAGAAGTGAATGAACACTCTACAGATCAATGATTGGAAAACTATAGTATGTTGAACACAGTAGACCTGATATTTCCCTAGCTGTTGGAATTGTTGCAAGGTTTTCTGCTAATCCCAAGGAGACTCACATGATGGTAGTAAAAAGGATTCTAAGATATTTGAAATGAACTGATGACTATGGTCTATACTACAAAAATAATGACAAGTTTGAACTCAGAGTTTACTCTGACTCTGATTGGGCTAGAAATGTTGATGACAGGAAAAACACTACTAGTGGAGCATTTATTTTAGGAAAGAGATTGATCTCCTAGACAAGAAAGAAATAGAACTGCACCTCACAATCTATAATTGAAGCTGAGTATGTGGCAACAACAGTCAACTATTCTAACATTGTGTGGTTGAAGATTCTACTGAAAGGTATGAAGAAAGAAATCACTGACCCAGTTGTCATATATTGTGATAACATGAGTGCTATTAATATTTCTAAAAATCCTTTTATGCACTCAAAGACAAAGCATATAGCTATCAAGTATCATTACTTGAGGGAGCTAGTTCAGAGTAAAGAAGTGAGATTGGATTATGTGAACACTAAAGAACAATTAGCAGACATATTCACAAAAGCACTACCCAAGGATGCTCATGAGTATCTACGAGGTAAATTGGGGGTCATTCCCATAAATGAGGCTAATTAAGTTCTATATGGTACTATTGTATCAAATATTACATTCAAAATATTTGACACATTGATGCACATTTAGTCACACTTTAGGATGCTGGCTAAAGTTGTGAAGATGAACAAGGAAAGAAAAGAAAAATCAGTCATAATCAAGATGACAAGATCAACATGATAATGATATCAACATCTTTGGAATTGTTTTCAAAGAGGGAGAGATTACCTATAAAGAGGGAAAGAAGGAAAAAGAGGGAGAGATTGCCTAGAAGAAGAGATTACCAAGAGGGAAAGATTACAAAGAGGGAAAGATTACAAAGATGCAGAAGTTACTATTGAAAACATTGGAGTGATTATCTACTCAGAGGGAGTCTACAAATGATTAGACATAGATGATTACAGTGTGATTATAGACACAGAGGGAGAAATGTTTTACAGATAAGAGTCAAAATGAAGCTAAAGACATTAATGAAGATTCGTTCATATCAAGGAACACAGGTGAATTTTTGTTTATTGGCTATTTTTGGTTTCCCTAATTATGATTTGTAATGGTTTAATCTGGGCCATCAATTTCAAATCAATCTTGTCCATTCATTGTAATTGGGGATCCTATATAAACCCCACCCCTCTCATTTTTAAATAGGGCTTTTTGGAGAATTGTTGCTAATATAATTCCAATTTTTCTCTACTTTTCATTGTTGTATCTTGGATGGTGAATTGTTGTGATCAAGTTTGCATTATTGCATGGTGATCCATATTTCCTCACTTAGCTTAGGATTTAATTTCATGTTTTTTAGAAGTATCTTAGTTGGATGAAATAAATTATGGATTTTTACTTGTTTGACTCAAACAAAACTAGGCCGCTAGCCTCTTGCAGATGATAAGAGTTCCTTGTGTGGTGAGCTAGTGATTACACTTAACTTCAATTGATTTTAAATATTTAGTTTGCATCCATTGATAGGATTGAAGAGGAGATATTGATATGAAAATAATTCAAGTATACCTTAGAAGCTTGCACTAGGTGGGGTGGAGGTCGCAGGTAAAACCACATCTAGTAGAGTCCAATTCATTAATTATTCCTTGCATTCATAGGTAGAAATAGAAGTAGGAGTGTTAAGAGTTATAATTTCAAGTTTGAGTTGGATTTCAAGAGTTGAATAATCAAAAGAGTGTATTTTCATTACACATTGTAAAGCTAAATAATTCTAACTAAGTTGAAAAACCTTAGTGAACAACATAAGTCCCCTTAGTGATTACCATTAAATCACATTATTTCACTGAGCGAGTGTCCACAAAAGAAGAAACCTTGAAGACATTTCATGATCTTAATTTAAAATATTATCATGAGAGATGACCTTATTCAAGAGAGGATTGAGTATTTGGTATTTCATCTTGGAATACTAAGTGTTTGATTATGTATGTTGTAGTGGAACAAAACTCACATAAAAAAATTGGCGCTAGAAGGAGGGCATGGAAAAAGTGCATTTGTGGAATTTTCAACAAGAATGAGCTTTCAAGTTATATTTGAGATATAATATCTCTCTTAAAAGTTAAAAAACAAAAAAAAAGCAAAAATTCTGAAAAATCCAAAAAATTGAAAAATAAGAAAATCCCCCAAAAGAAGAAAGGTTTCTCAATATGAATAGGTAGGTGGATGTTCTTCCAATTTGGTTTGATTTGAACAAATGATTGCATCCAATTTGATTATCCTAGATTGCAACATCAAGGCAATGTAGAATACATGATACCACCGAGCATGCAAAGATGCATTGCTTGATATGTCTTTTGAGAGTATACTTGTCATTACGAGGGATAATTTATTTTCTAGAAGTATATGAGTTAGAGATACTTGTTATTTTAGAAACATAGTTCCTTGAGTTCAAAGAAGATATCAATAGGAAACCAAGAAGTGGATATGGAGGAAATGCTTGGTGTAGTGTACATAGCCTATCAAATTTAAAATCTATTTTTCCATCTTGTCAGGACACCATTGAATTATTCAGGTTTCAAATGGGTTGGTACGAGGAAGAATCAATGGCGGGTGGCAAGGATTTATTTCAGATTTCAAGTTGGACATCAGAGAATGAAGAAGGAACCTATCACTCAAGTTGGGAACCAAAGGATGAAGAAGGAAATGAATTGCATCAAGGAAGCATGATTGAGTTTAATGAAAAAGATGATCAAGTGGAAGATGAACCCTCACACATTATTCCTCATGAGGAAGTAATTGAGAAAAAAATCAAGGAAAAAATGTAATTCATCCAAGAAAGAGAAAAGAAAGCAAGCAAAGATCAACATTTGGAAACACTTGAAGAACTACAAAAAGATCATCACAAAGTTGAGGAAGAGGAAATCTTTTGTGTACTTTCATGCATAATACAAAAGGAATTTCTTGAGAATGAATTGAAATTTTTTTCAAGTATACTTTAATAAGAAGGAATTCAAGTGGAAAAGTTAAGAAAGGCATCACAAGATGTCATTACCACCATATTCTTTGTGGGGGTGCTAAAAGATATCATAGAGGAAGTAAAAATAGAATCATTGCCAAAGACATCTCAAGATAGATAAGTTATTGCAAGTGACATGATTCACCATCTAATTTGACCTCCAAAGGAACTTGCATTTGAGATTTTGTTCAATGATTAACTTGTGAAGATGTTTGAGAATCCTCCTATTAGTTTTGAAGAAACCATGTTTGATGAGATTCGACATGAAGAACTGCAAAATGTTCCTAAAGAAAAATTAGTTGGCAATTCAATGTTAGATGATGAAAATTCAAATCTATTTGGTGAGAATGTGAAAAATGATGAGCAAGTTGCTCTGATGAAAGAAGAAAATGAAAATCAGTTTAGGTTGGTGCTATAGTTGGACTTTGAATTCAAACAACTTGAGGAGATATTTGAGGGAGAAATCATCAAAGAC
The DNA here is from genome assembly GCA_018584345.1 of Thuja plicata. Lineage (NCBI taxonomy): Eukaryota > Viridiplantae > Streptophyta > Pinopsida > Cupressales > Cupressaceae > Thuja > Thuja plicata. Next base: position 1,617,494 of record MU227491.1, read on the forward strand.
CTTGATTTTTGAGGATGCATTTAAGGATATTCACATGGATGCATAGTTCATGTTACACAAGGACCGACCTCTGAAAGAAATATTGCATGGACTTGAATTCACACTTGATCCTACAGTATTCACACATGATTTTAACGCTAATACTAGTGGGATGATACATCACCAACTATGAAATCCTGAAGCTGTAGATGATCAACAAGGATTTGGACAAAAACTTCCATTTGAAGCACGCTAGGTTGTATCTTTCCTTGATTTTAATTTTGAAAGTTTTTAAAGTTATTATTGTGATTACAATGATCTAGGAAAGACAACTTGCATTTGGATTGATCATGGTCCTAACGAACTACCTCAACTATTGATTTTACATGATAAATTTCCTGAATTTGAAAATTGGGTAGTAAATTTTTTTTTAGTGTACAAGGATGAGTTTGCGAGATTGAGAACCATCACCCAATCCTTTTTTATCTTGAACAACCTGAGAAACCATGTTAGATCAAGTGTAAATATTGGCCTTTTTGAGTGTCATCCCTTTAAAAGTCTTGTATATAGTTAGAGTAGGTTAGAATAGATTTCCTTTTGTGAGTTAGTTTAGTTCCCTTAGTCATGAAGTTAGTTTTCCTTGATTAATTTGACTTAATATATTTAGTGACTCGTATGATGGTAGTAGAGGTCTTTAGTTTATTTTTCTTTATGTTTAGTTATCTTAGGTTTAGTGGTTGTAGTTTAGGTTCCCTTGTTTTAGTAGGTTAGGTTTGGGAGGGATCCCATTTGTGTTGGAAAGTGGCCCATTTAGGATTGTATAGAGGTTTCCATTTATGGAAACACCACTCATCTGCATGGTCGCTTGGAGTACAATACAATTTTGGTTATTCAGCTTTGTAAAAATTACTAAGGCCATAATGCATTTTATAGTGAACAATCACACAATTTTGGTCATAAAGAATAGGATATGAATATCTAAGTCATGCAAGCTTAGAGGAAGACATTTTGGGATATAGTAGACCTTCAGTTAAGGTCACTTGGGTTTTGGAGTTGACCGCTGAGAGTTACACCATGTTGAAGATAGCATAATAGAGCAGTTGAATGGTCGTGATGATTAAGGGAGTAATTTTTGGAATAAAGAAGTGCTAAGTTGGATTTGGATTGGGTCCTACCACACTTTTGGTATTGTATGATTTATGACTATGGATTTTATATTTGGTTAAGTGTTGGACACATTTTGTGGTATTCTTGAGAGCTGACTGGAAGATTATTTTTGAGATCGAGTATATAAGTAGATTTGTTTTGATGTGAAGTATGAGATGGAATATGTGTGGAATGCATGAATTAATTGTGATGTTGGGATCAAACAGAATTTGATGCAAGCTATAACCAAGACTAATTAAGCATAGAAGATGCTTGTATTGTTCACCTTTGATAAATCATTGTAACATAACAAATTTTCTGATTGTAGAAATGTGTGCTCATTGTACACCTTTAACATGGTTTTCTATCCTTTAACATGGATATGTACTAAATGTAATATTCAGCTCCTAATAGGGCTAGGTCTCCTAATAGGGACACTATACTCTTAGTGCAATATTTGTGGGTATCATGCTCACTGGGGTTTTCCCTTGGCTAGGGTTTTCTCGTTAACAAATCATGGTGTTACAAGTTGTTTACTTTATGTGTATGTTCCTTTCATTTTAGTTATTGCATGGTTGAGTTTGATTTGGTTAAATAAGTTTATAAAGTGCTGTAATACTGATTCACCCCCCCTCTCAGTATTACTTAATCTTAACAATTAGTATCAGAGCTTGTGGCCCTTGAAGAGAAAGCCTAACAACTTAAGGGAGATCTAGACGGATTCAAGTTTGGAAGAGAACTTTGAAGAAACACTTGAAGACCTTGATAAGGCTAAAGCTGTAAATGATGATTTGAAATTCAAATTGAGAAGAGCAGAAGGTTTCATCAAGAAGCTTAAGGAACAACTTGAACTTTTTAGGAATCAAAGGCAAGACTTTATGGAAAAGATTAAAGAGGAATCTAAAGATGATTCATCTGATCAAGATCAAACAAATTGAATAGGAAAATGAAGCATTGAAGCAAGAACATGAAACTACTTCTATTCAGATGGCTAAAGAAATTCACCAAGAAAGAGATGGGAAAAACCAAAATTGAAGAGATCCTAAAGAATACAAATGTTCAGATGTGAAAGAGGCAGATTAAGCTTGATGACTATAGAATCAAGTATCATGAATTAGAGAAATACAATCAAATCATTAAAAGAGAACTTGTTGAGGCTAAGAATCACATTGAAAAACTTTGAAAAGATTGTTGAACGGAGGGAAAGACAAAATCCTAAAGGTGATATGAAGGGAGTTGGATATGATAAAGCTGAATGTTCTAAATCTCAAGAAAATAAATCTGAAGAAAAGATAGATATAGGAAATCCTACTGAAGAAGAAGCTAGAGAGTAGATTAGACCTTTTAGAGGTAGATTTTTTGGATGCAATAAAATTGGTCCATGAAGAGATATTGCAGAGGTAAAATTCCTTATAATCCCTTTTCTTGTTATTGTTTTAATTTCTATGAATATAGACACAAGAAGAAAAAATGTAGAAATCTTGATCAATCCTATACTAAACAAGACTACATCAGAGAGGAAACAAAAAATAATATTACATGTTACAAATGTAACAACTTTGGACACATTGCAAGGAACTGCAAGTTACTGGTTAATCACAATAGATCACCTCCTACTTGTTATAAATGTAACAATCAAGGACATATAGAAAATTTTTTTAGGTATAATGGTACTACATGTAAAAAAATACCACCACCTATTGTTATAAGGAAATTTTTTGGTGATGTTAGAAAAAGTATGGTAGAATACATGGAAGAGTTTGAAAATCAATTTTTAAAGAAACTGGTAAGGTTTGGAAAGTGAAGGAGCCAAGTGAACCTAAGGTTCAGGGAGATTCAGTAGTTTCTACTGAACCCTCGCTTGATGTTGTTTCATAAAACTAGATGGCCAAGCATGGACTTAGGGGGAGATTTGGAGAAATAAATAGAAAAAATCTAGCCCCTGTTTATATTGACCAAGTGCAAATTCATAGATTCATCGAAGAAGAGGTATTTTTGGTTATTTACGAGCTTTGATTATGGACACTCCATTGATTTTTGATGTCAACAAAAAACGTAGATACAAATTTAAGAAACATCCCTGTAAATCCACTGAAGATGATCCTGAAGGTGCATTTTCACAAACACCCTATGACATTCTACATGTTGAGTAAATTAGGGCATACATACATTGCAAATTTGAGATCTATAAAGAAATGAAGGATATGATTAAGAAAGATGGAAAATGGAAGGATGAGTTTTCTCATCTTGAGAATCTTAGCATTATGTGATTTAAGGAATTATATGAGTTTGAAGAAGAAGAATGGATTAAAATTATCTTGAGAAAAGTACATGATGAGTTTATTAGGATCGAAGATCAGCTTATGAAGATATCTAGTGAATTGATTCATGACATAACTAGTTTGGAAAATTCTACTGTTATCCCTGTCACAGAGAAGAACATGAAGAAGCAAGTGGAAACCCTAACTCATTCTAGATTGGATAATAGGGAAATGACCATATCCAACATCTTGCAACAAGATGTGAGATTAGTTTCTATGATTCTTGGTTACAAACTCCACTACAACAGCTGACCTAACTTAGTATCAAATGGACTCATTATGATAACTTAGTATGCACCCTAGAGCTTGGAAGGATAATGAACCTGTTGGTATTCAAATTTCAAACAACTATAGGAGACATAACAATAGTTGAGTTGATAGAGAACTATTTGGTATGATCAATATTCTATAGAGATAGATGAAATAAAGAGTGAGGATACCTAAAGAACTGGTAGAAAAGTAAGAATACAATCTGTTTCATGGTTGAAACTGATTGTGTGTGCTTTGAGGCAGTGGAACCATAGATGAAATTGTGTTACCCTATGGGGTATGAATTCATTTATGAGGTTTTAACAATGCAAGTAGAATATGTACTATCCTCAGAGATTGATCCATCCAAAGAGAGATGGGGGATATATGAAGAGAAATATTCTAAGATAAGAGAAGAACAAACTAAAGAAGAAAGGAAAAGGAAAGTAGAAAATGTTGTAGATGAAAAGGCTGTCATTACTAAGGAGAAGATGAAGGATATAAGGAAAAAGATGACTAAGAGCGCTTCTGGATTGACAAGCACTACCCTTGCAGCCATTCCACCTCCTGAAAATGAAAAGAATACAAGTCCACCTCTTAATATTGTAGATGTGCCTAATACTACACATGAACCACCTAAATGGATAAGAGAAGACAATAGAGATCCTTGCAAAGAGGAAAAGTTCCTGCAAACATAATTCACCACCAAAGAAGTAGAGGACTGAGGAAGTCAAAGAGAAGAAAGTAGAGGAAGAGAAGAAAAAAGAGGTAAGAAAACTATGGAAACTAGATCTGAAGATGCTGGCAAAGATAATTATTGAAAAAGGAAAGCTCAATCAGTTTCTCAAATATTATGAAAGGTATTATGAGAAAGATAGGAGGGTAAAAGCACAATCAGGTGTCACCTTTTAGGCTAACTTATCAGCACAAATGAATTTTAGTATTTCTAACTAAAAATTATTTTGGTCAAACATATGGTCTAGCTAGATTCATTCTAGCTAAGTTAGATAAGTGATTTAACTTTTCCAATTGGAAATGTCTATTAAATGCATGTTTTATACCACTTTGGGTCCAATTACCATAGAAATAAAATTATTTTGGAAAAGTTACATTTCAATAACTCCTAACCTTTTTAATGATATTTTAAAAAAAATACAAAAATACCATTTTGTAGAGATCAAAGTCAAGAATATCCTCATATAGATTTTATAATGTTTTAATTAGACATTGTCTATTGTAATTAGAAAATATTGCAAGTAGGTATTTTAACAGTCAAGGAGATCTTGATTCAAAGAAAGAAAAAAATAGTAAATCATATTAAATAAATTTGAAAAATATATGGTGCACTAGAGGAGAGACCCCTCTTCAAGAATATATATATATATTTTTTGATTGAGATAGATTTGTTATGAAAAATATAGTGGTAGATGAAAACTGTCGATTTCAGGTGAGTTGGAATTTGAATTGTTATAAAAGAGAAAATATAGGTCACAAACCAATTTTTATTTCTTCATGAAATAGCTATATATGTCATCTATAAAATATTTTGAAATTAGGGGAAAAAATGTTTATTTACATATAATTGTTTGGTGGGAACTAGACCCCTAATTTTTAGCATTTTTCACCAACTGAAAAATCGTCTTTAAAATTAAAAAAAACACATCAATTCTTATTCAAAAAAATTATTAAAAATATTAATCATAAAATCCATCTATTTTTTAATGCGGAAGTGAAATTTCATAATTAATATCTAAGGCACAAGTACTTAGTGGTGATTACGAGTTGTATGTGGCACATATTCTGGGTGTATTTGGCAATATTGAGAGCGACTAGTGGTATTCTTAACAACATTTTTAAGAACTATCACAGAGATAGAAATTATTACTAGAGAGCTAAGATGGGTGGTAGTATGAAGTGCATTGAGCCTGTTAACTGTGATGAATGGAAAGAAATGAAAAAAATTTGGAAGATTCTGAAGGATGGTGGGATGGCGGTGTTTCTGGAGCAGATTCATGGCAGAAACCCTACTATTTCTAGGCATTTTTTCAAGACTTGGAAAGATAGTAAAGTGATGGTGGGAAACTAGTACATGGAAGTTATAGAGGAGATAATAGCCAAGGCTACTGGGATGGGTAGGAGGGGCTAAAGTTCTATAGAGACAAAGCTATTTCTGATAAAGCTTGGGAGAAATTCCTAGAGTCTGACGAAGAGAAGGCCAAGTTGGTTAAGGTGAATACTTCCTATCATAACCCTAAGAGGATATATTACACTCGATGGTAGGTTTACCCGAGCCTATGGAAATAATTGCATTCTTTTGAATCTTTTTAGACACAATGTGAAAGTTAGTTTGCCCTTCTATTTTCTTAGTTTGTTGGATTTTACTGTTAATAGTCTACAAAAAAATCCGAAGGGTGATCATGCCTCTCACCAGGGCCTTATGTTGTTAATTTATGATCTTTTGAAAACTAAAAATATGGAGGGACCTCTGCTGAAAAAAAATCAGAGGGATAAGGAGGATACAGAAGGTGATGAGGATGATAGCATGTATGAGGAGGAGACAAAGGATGATGAAGAAGAGCCTCAAGGGGTATAAGACTCCTAAAAATATAACTAAAAAGGGCTCTTCATCTAAGAAAAACTAGAAGAAGACTATTGTGGATTGATTTGATACAGAGAAGGAGATTGATGATGATACTCTAGAGGGGAGTAAAATAAGTAAGAAAAAAGATAAAAAAAGTATTTCATTCAAGACTAACTAGAAGAAGCATATGGTGGAAGATTATGAAATAGAGAAGGAAATAGAGGATGAAGAGTATGAGGACAAATAGAAAAAAGAGGCTAAGAAAAGAAAATGGGGGGAAGCTACGGGTAGAACTAAGAGCAACCAAAAAGGTAAAAACCCTAGTAAGAGAAAAATTATGTTATCCTTAGATGAGGAGGAGGCGATGAAGAAGGAGAAAAATAATGAGGTTAACCTTAGGGAGGATGATAGGGAAGAAAATAGGGAGGAGAAAAAAGATGGAAAGAAGTGGATCAAAACCCCACAAGAAAAACATAGAATAATGACAGAAGGATGATGATAAGATGAAGGAGGAACTTGTTAAAAGAAATGAAAAAGATGCAACAAAGTATGAGGCAAAAAATTTCCACGATAATGAGGAAACAAGTAAATTTTATGTGTCTGATGATATGAAGAAAATCAAGTATTGTCTTCTAGATTTTACCTGCACGGTGGGCAAAATGTTAGATGACAATGCTAACATGAAAAAGCAAATGGAAATAATGAAAGCTAAGATCAATCTCATTAAAAGTATTAGCACTAGTGAGAAACCTGTTGTGGTCTTCTTGGAGGAAATGAAAGATGCGGTTGGAAGATCTGAAGCCCAGGTGGAAATTGTGAACAAAGTTTGCAATATGGAAAAATAGCTGAAGGACATAAATGATAGGGTGGTGGAAGAAGATAGTGCAAGGAAAATCCAAATTCTAAACAACAAGGTGGAAAAACTTGAGAAAATGGTGCGCAAGATAGGGGAGCAATGTTTGGTGAGCCTTCAAGCATATACTAGGCATGCGAAGATCTTGATGGAAAGCTAGAACAGGATAGAGGGGAAAAGGATGACAAAGAGGTGAAGGATACCACGGGACCTGGTAAATGCATGAGGGCTAGTACTAGGAAGTTGAGTCCAAAGGAGGATAAATAAATAGAAGACTTCAAGAATTCTGTTAATCAGATGCAGATAATGGTTATTCAGGCACAAGAAATTATGGATGGCATGTAGCTGTCCTTTTTTGGGCCTATCCTTTTTTTTTGCTATCCCTATTATTTTTTGAAGATTCGTGGGACTTTTTTAGTTAGGCTGTTAGTTGTCTAGGCTTTTCGGCTTTCCTTTCTTGGTGCTATGACACAGTTGCTGTTGAAATTTATTGAATATATGTAATACTTTGTTTAAAGGTTTCGGGTCCTTGTAAAACCTATTTTTACATAATCAAAACACATTTAATTTGTTTATGCAATCTTCAAGTTACAAACATAAATGTCATTTTTATACTATTGAAGTTGAACAACTTTGATTTTGTTAGCCTTTTCCTTTATAAAAAGGTGTCAAATTATTGGACTTTTACCCAGGATTCTGATTGAAGATTATGTCATACATCATATGCTTGCATTCAAGAAAAATCTACTTGAGATAGAAGGTAGTATTCCCAAGGAATTTTATGAGAAATTGGAAATTAGAAAATAATTAGCACTGGTAGAGGATGAGAAGATAAGAAGGAAAGAAATAGATGATATTCTACCTATTGTATCTTATGACAGAAAGACTGTGGAAAAATTAACACACAGTTGCGAGTCCTCCCCAAACACTATCACAGATTTGGATAAGGAAGTGTCCAGACTATTGGACAAAATCAATGTATTGGAAATAGAGAAAGGGAGAGTAATAGGAATATTTGGTGTGTTGAAGAGTTTAATCACTCATAAACTATCAATTCTTGAAAAACACCTTTCTGACATGGAGACAACAGTGAAGGAACTCACATATAATACTCCTACATAACTAAAGGGAGCTGAGACATCATCCTTTGCACTAAATGGACTGATCCATGTAGGTCATATTTTGGTAAAGATATGGACTAGAGAGGTGAAGATCTTGGAAACCTCTTTCCAAGATGTACTTCACATGGTTTAAATTTTGGTGAGCACTTGTGACATTTTTTAATGTATATAGCTACTATATTTTTGGTACACATTTTCCATTGATGTCAAAGGGGGAGTATTATGTATGAAAAATATAATGGAGAATGTAATATGTACTTAGTCAAGTATTTGGTATTGACCACTTAGTCATTTTTCACTAAGTGTTTCCATCAATGCAAAAGGGGGAGAATGTTGGCAAGTGTCCCATTTAGGATTGCATAGAGGTTGTCATTTACAGAAACACTACTCATCTGCATGGTCGCTTAGAGTACAAAATAGTTTTGGGTATTCAATTTTGTAAAATGACTAAGTCCAAAATGTAGTTTACAGTGAACAGTCACATAGTTTTGGTCAACAAGGACATGATATGAAGATCTAAGTCATGTGATTTTAGAGGAAGACATTTTGGGATATAGTAGACATTAAATTAAGGTCACTTGTGTTTTGGATTTGATCGCTAAGAGTTATAAAATGTTGAAGATAGGCAAAGAAAATATAGCAGCATAACAGAGTAGTTGAAGGGTCATGATGATTAAGGGAGTAGTTTGTGGAATACAAAAGTGATAATTTGGATTTGGATTGGCTTCTACCCTGGTTTTGGTATTGTATGATCTCTGACTATGGATTTGATATTTGGTTAAGTGTTGGACACATTTTGTGATGTTCTTGAGAGCCGACTGGAAGATTATTTTTGAGATCGAGTATATAAGTAGAATTGTTTTGATGCGAAGTATGAGATGGAATATGTGTGGAATGCATGAATGCATTGTGATGTTAGGATTAGACAGAAGTTGATGCGAGATATAACCATGACTAATTAAGCATAGGAGATCCTTTTATTGTTCAAATTTGATAAATCATTATAACAGAACATATTTTCCAATTGTAGAGTTGTGTGCTCATTGTATACCTTTAACAGATTTTTCTATCCTTTAACATGGATATGTACTAAATGTAATATTTAGCTCCTAACATGACTAGGTATTCTAATAGGGACACTATACTCTTTGTGAAATATTTGTGGGTATCATCCCCAACAGGTTTTTCCCTTGGCCAGGGTTTTGTCATGAACAAATTGTGGTGTTATGAGTTGTTTACTTTATGTGTATATTTCTTTCATTTTAGTTATTGCATGGTTGAGTCTTAATTGGTTAAATAAGTTTATAAAGTGATGTAATACTAATTCACCCCCTCTTAGTATTACTTAATCCTAAATTTTTTTGGCAAGGTGATGTATTCTTAACGCACATGGCCAACCCTCTTCTTTCCATAGTTGTTAATTAAAGCATGATTGGTATACTCTCACTAGTTGCGTTCAAATTATTTCCTGAATATCTCTCTGCGAGGATCTCTCGAATTGGAAATTGTTCCTAATAAATCATCTTTCGAAAAGGATTTGTTCTAAATTTGGAATGGAGTCATTCATTGTGTTTTAAGTTCCAAGGTCATTTAGTTACTATATTTTACTCATACTTAATTGCTCCAAGTTCTTTGGAAGTTTTCAAGGTGAAGTCGGAACTAGTGAAAGATTACATGTCTGCTTTAGCACCACTGTGGTTTCTCCAAACCCATTATAATATTCACTGCTTATGGGCCAAAATGAAAGGTAATAGTGAAAATAATGATTGGATAAAATGGAAGGGAAGTGAGTTGGTTTGGGTAGTGGGTAAGCTCCCCATTGATCCTGGATTTGGCTCCCCAAATTTAATTTTTAAGAAAAACATGAGAGAAAAGATAAAAGAGCTTATGGCATTTTAGTTTTGGGTGTGTGAATACCTCTAATTATATATTTAAATATGAAATTAGAGAAATATTAGTGGTGGAATTATAGAAATAAACTCTTCAGGGCTATGGATGCCTGATTAGCAGTGAGGCTCTATCCAAGATGCTTTTGAAGTATGGATATAAAATAGCTAAGTTCAATGGATCTTAGAAGCTTTTGATGTTCTTGGGAGTAGGGAATAAACACAATTGCACACATGTGGGTAACTAAATATTAAGGTTCTTATCTCAATTAGTGGTCTTTCTTCTAGTTTGAGTGCATTTCTTAGCCATTTGATAAGCAAAAAAAGGAATTAATTATAGGTCATTTATTCCAACAAAGTTATATTCTTGAAATATTCAGGATCATTTCTTTGAGTGAGTACTAGATGTTGTGAGTCTGTCACACCATCGCTCCATTGCAAATGTGGACCCCATATTTTTCTCATAATTTTTAGGTTAGTTAGGTTATGACATTGAATTTGGCAGTTCAGAGCTTTAAAGGACTAGGAAGTGGCAAACAAATAAAGTGGCCAAGTTGCGATCTTAAGTGGGAACATTAAAATTAAAAAGTCTCTTTGGGTCAAGTTATAGTGGGTTGAAAATACACGCCTAAGTGTATTTAATTTTTGGCTATTCAAGTCTAAAATTCTATATAAAGGCATATTCCATGCATAAGGGCCTTAAAACCCTTATAGAAATTGATTTTTCATTCTTAAAATTGCAAAAATCCTAAGGAAAATCAAATTTTTCTTTATAAAAACACATAAAATCTAGACATAATGAAATTCCTTACTTATTTTGATCACAATCCAGACTTAGAATGATTTTCCCTACTTATTCTGATCAAAATCCAGACTTATAATGGAATTCCCTACTTTAATTGACATTTTCCTAAAAATATTCTAAGTGTTGAGGGCAACATCCAAACATACTATGAATTTCCACCACTCTGGATAGATGGAATTGATATTTTTTCTAAGTTTGGAAGTTGTCGAGACAGGGGCCATTTCCCCCTCAAGAGTGGGTTTGGAAATTGAAATCTTTTCTAGTCTGGAAGTTGTCCAGACATGGGTCTTTTTGCCGCAAGACTGAGTATGGACTTGCAAATTTGTTTAAGTCTAGAAGTTGTCCAAACTAGGGCGATTTTTCCCCAGGAAGGAAAGTATGGATTCCAAAAATTTTTCAAGTGTCAAATTTGTCTAAACAGAGGTTGAATTTCCCCTTGAACTGAGCTTGGAACCTTGAAAATTTTCTAAGTCTGGAGGATGCCCAGACATGGTGTTTTTTCTATCAAGGGGGGTATGGAATGTGGAAACTTTTCTAAGTATAAGAATTACCCTAACTAGGGTCAAATTTCACATTTGGAGCTAAATCATGAAACTTTTCTAAGTACCAAGGATGTCCATACTAGGGTCAATTTTCCCCCTTGTGATGACAAAGTGAGATCAAATTTTTCTTAGTGTAAGGTGGATTCTATCGAAGCCTAGATCAATTTTCCCCATCTTGCATGGATGGAGTTGGAGTTTGGACATGGATTTAAGTCCATACAAGCATAAACTTAGTCAAAATTGAGGATCCTAGCATGGATTGCTTTTCCCTATTATGAAATTATTTTAATAATTAATTAAAATATGGGAAAAATTAATAAATTAAAAATGGAAACTTCTAGAAGACCATTGATCTTTTATTTCACATTGCTTGTGGGTGGTAAAGAAACAACCGAAACTCCTTTATAAGGCCATCAACCAAGAGGAAAAATCCAAAGGATTTATAAAGGAAATTTCTCAGTGGTTGGAAATCTGAAGCTAGAAGGTTAAGTTGAAGATAACCCAATCTTGGAGAAGTAAAAATGAAAAGTTCAAGTGATGCAAGTTATTAAAGGAAGACTGAAAGGTGATATTTTCTCAGTTTGTGGAAGCCATTAGAGGGCTGAAAGAAAGGTATTTTTAGACCATAATTCTAAAAACCCTCTTATGGTTCTATTTTTTTAGAAATTCATGAAAAATAATTTATGATCCAAGGCTATACATGGGTGTTTTATGAGTCTTTCCTTGCCAATTTCTAATCAGTTGCAACCATTTTCAGACATTTGAGGGGCCAAGGTAAGGAGTAATGAGAAAAAGTTTAAAGACTACCTTTGAAAATTATAATTTTGTACATGACTTTGAATTTGTTCTTTGGTGTCCAAACTGATCTATTATTTATTGCATACCTTTGGCATCCATTTGGGGATCATTTTGCAACCATTCCAAGTCTGTAGACTACTACTAATAGGGGTAATTTTTAGAAAATTCATATAAAACCATTGAGCCCACAAGTAAGCCCAAACTTGTTTGCTGAGTCTTACTTGACTTAATACCAACCATTTGCAATAATTTTCAGTCATTGGGAAGACAAGGTGAGTGACTAATGAGAGAATTTCTATGGACAACTTTTAAAATCACTTTTTTCTTGTCAAAATCTAGGTTGTATTTTGATTGTAATATGATCCTAACTATAATGCTGACCTTTTGGCATCATTCCAAGCATCATTTGAAGCCATTCTAAGGTCTGAAACATAGTTGCCTTCAGACAAAATTCTGAAGCATCCTTGAACGAGATTATTTTGGAATTTTTTTTTATAATTTTCCCCTTCTTTTGACCATTAGGGAAGTTGTTTCTGGGTCTTCAAGAGGTCATTTAGTTCACAAATCATTAAGTTTGAAGGATAAATTCATCCAGGATAAGGTAAGTTGCAAGCATGTATTCAAAAAATCAGAATTTTGCAAAGGTTTTTCCAAGATAAACTTGTTAATGCTTTCATTAAACTCATAAGTACTGATTGAATACTATTTGGATTGGTGTTAGGACTAGAGTTTGGATTATTTTCAGACCTATCCGTGCATTGTCTTCAGAAAATCATAACTTTGCTAGGGCCTGATTTTATTATTTTAAGTGATGGACCCTTGTTCTAACACATGGGTAGAATGAAAACTTAGGTTCCAAACCCTCATTTCAATCGTTATGCATAGATTTTAAGAATTGTTTGAATTAATCATGGCTCATTTTCAGACTTCCTTGTCCTTAGAAAATTTATATTGAAGTTAGACTTTGTGAATGGATTACTTTGTGGTTTTAACTCGTAGTTTTCATATGAATCCATGGACCATGATGGTTAAGATTTATGAGTTGTTAGTGCCAATATCTACTTAATTTTAGACTTATCCATATAATTTCCTCTGAAGGTCGAAATTCAACAGGGTCTAATTTTATTAGTTTTGGGCTCAATGTTGATCATTTTTGTTTTTTTAGGATTCTAATCTGAGTGCCTATGCTATTGATGATATTATATGGATAGAATTACTAAGTTATTGCATCAAATTCAAAGATTAATTCAAGGATGGTGAAGTTTGAAATTTATTATTTTGTTTAAGTCCTTTAAGACCATACTTACTTCAAGCTTTGTACCAGGAATTGTGTCTGGATCAAAGATATGGATAGTCACAAGGAATTGAATAAAAGAAGGTAGAAGACAAGTTCCATATCAAAGACAAGGATAGTGGTGAAGGAGGAATAGTATAAAGTGATTGAGTTCAAAGGAAGATGACACTTCAAGATGATGCACTTCAAAACTGGAACAAAGGAAAGAAAATTCAAGGATCAAGATGAAAAAATTATTTCAAGATCAAGCCTTCATCGAGAGAGGGCATGGGACAAGTTTGGATTTAAAGGAGTCCATGGAAAAATTCAAGGATTAATTTTATGGACATCCATGTGTCCCTATGCAAGTCAACTTTCTACCTGATTAGATTCTTGAAGAATAAGGACTATCTTACAAGGAGATCAACTTGTGCCTATTCACATCAATTTTCCACAAGGATAAACAAGATTCAATTCAAGGGAAAGTTGTTAGGGACTCCAATTTGTCCCTATGAATGACCAAGGCTAGATGAAGACTTCACTAGGAAGGGATGATCAAATTGTGAAAGGAAGAATAGTCTAAAAATGGAAAAGATAATAATCATCAAGGTTTCAAGGATATAAAGACTTACAAGTCCATGAACAATAGGGGGAACCCATCACTTAAAGAAAAGAGAAATTTCAAGGACAAGTTCAATGAGAGAATTTCCTAAAGAAAGAGGATGAATAATTGAAACTATTGGATGATATCAGATTTGGGTACTGTTTATGCTGTTACTATTAATGTTTTGTCACTGATTTCAACATATATTTCTGTGGAGAGAACAAACTAGTTATTTGAATAACATAAGTGTACGGACACTTAACAGATAATTCAGATTGATCAAAGATAAGGATATGAAGAAGGATGTGTGATGATCTTATTCCTAAGGTCTCTTGATTTGAGGTTACATATTGGTGATGTTACAAATGTTTTAGTGAAGACTGGTTTCTAGACTGTTACAGTGATGCCTGATAGAGCAGGTCTCTTTATTTTGTGTATATCTCACAGGAAAAGATGTTTTATGGTATGCGAGCTTATGGGATGACAGAGGAAACATTGAGGAATGTTTTTTGTTGATCGGTAGTTGTGAGAGTATTGGTGATGTCATATGTGGTGTGTATTCTGGAGGAGACCTATTTGGTGGCCGACTTCAGACATGTAGCATGTATTATAAATTGAGAGCATGAATTGAGGATCTTTGATTATAATTGATGTATTGTAACTGATTTTTAATTGTTATAGGTACTGTGTGTATCTTAGCAAGGGGTTAAACAATTATTTGTATATTGGGAAAGCCTAATTTGCCGACCTAAGTAATTATTTGTGTATTAGGAAAGCTCAATTGGCCGACCTAATGAATTATTGTAATAGTGTATATATGAGAGACCTTTTATTTTGGAAAGACATGGAGAGATTGAAAAGGGAGAGAAGTGTGAAATCCATGAGGCTTGTTTGGCTACTGGATGTAGAGCTGAGTTTGTGATAAGAATACTTCATTGGAATTGACCAAGAAAAGACAGTTGCTATCCAATAGTTCACTGGATTGTATATTTTCTATATACACTTGTTCAGACTTTAAATCCTTGAGGGTGGAATTAACCTTATTTGGGAAGTGTGCCTGGGTAGTGAGCCCACTCTTACTCTTGAATCCTAACAAGGTATGTCCTTTAACAGGGACTATGTACTATAATGTTGAAATAAGTTCCTAACATGGCTAAATATTTTAACATGGATACTATACTCTTAGTACATCATTTGTGGGTGCTAATTCCCATTGGGGTTTTACCTTTTACATGGTTTCCTTGAAAACAAGTATTGTGTTATTATGTTGGTATTTACTGTGTTATCATTTGTATTAAAGTTTTAGTTTATAAAGTTTAAAGTTTAATATTCTGTATCACAACAGATTCACCCCCCCTCTCATTTGTGCTTGTGGAATATTATTCCTAACAATTGGTATCAGAGATACTGGTCCTTAGAGAGAAAGATTAATAACTTGATGTGATCCTGAAGATGACTTACTATAGGAAGGATAGTCCAAAATTTGATCCTGAAAACTTTGATAGTTGGAAGAACAAGATGAGAACACATTTTCTATGTTTGGGAATTGACTACTAGATGATCATGAAAAAGAAGGAAAATATAGTGGCTGAGGATGAATTGGAGAAGGCTACTAAAGATGATAAGAAGCTATTTTCATGTAATATGGTCGCAAGGGAATCATTGATCATCACACTTTTTGAAGGTGAATTCATAGAGGTAAAAGAATTGGATTCTGCACATGAGATTTGGACAAGATTGGAAGTACTATATATAGGAGATAAGTTTAATAAAAAAAAAGAGCTACAAAAATGAAAAACAAAGATGGAGTCAATGAAGATGAGAGACGATGAGAACATTAAGGCATATGCACAAATAATTACTGAAGTAGTTACTGGCATCAAAAACTCTGGAGGTACTTATAGTGAGGAAGAAGTGATAGCGAAGATACTCAGATATTTGATACCTATATAGAAAAATAAAGTACAAGCTACAGAGGAGATTATACCTTTGACACCGAACTTCACTAGAGAGATGTTGATTGGAAAACTTACTACTTTTGAGGCCACAGAACTGGGAGATTCTTTACCTAAAGTAGAGTCAACATTCAAGGTGACTGTTCATAGAAACAAAAATACCTTATCTGAATTTGTGAACACCAGTAATAGTAACTTGAGAGAAGAGCTTGGAGATTATGCTGATGAATGGGAACATATATAGGAGGAAGATAGAAAGATAGATGAAGTGGTAGCCCTAATCACTAGAAGAGAAAAGAGAGGTAAGGGTAAATTTGAAGGCAAATTACCTTTGAATTTTTTTTCATGTAAAAATATTGGTCATCTTTCATCTCGATGTCCTACAGGGGTTCCAAAGCATAAACCTAAGTTTTACAAATCTAAGTATTCAAAAGACAAGGAATGTTATTATGCTAGTGAAGGCGTATATGATGATGATATAGACTATGATGAAATTGGATTTATTTCTATTAAGGATGATGAACCTATACATGAAAAAAAATCCTCAGTATCCTGTGTTGAAAAGAAATCTGAATGGGTTATAGATAGTGGTTGTTCACATCATATGATTGGAGATAAAAATAAGTTTGTGAGTCTGAAAAGATATGATGGTGGTGTTGTTAGACTTGGTGAAAATACTCCTAAGCTTATAATTGGAGTTGGATCTATTTCTCTAGATGGAAATACTAATACTGACAATGTACTACTTGTTGATGGACTTAAGCATAATCTGTTGAGTGTTGGGCAGTTAGTGGACAAAGGTTATCAATTGAAATTGTTTGATGGGAAATGTTCAATCAGAATTAAATCAGGAGACTTGATCACATCTGGTACTAAATATAGAGGTAATATATTTGAATTGAATACATCTGAAGCTTCTTGTTTTATTGTGAAGGTTGATGACATTTGGTTATGACATAAACGATTTTGTCATGTTAAGTTTGATAACATTGTGAAGGAAAGTATGAATAATGATGTAAGAGATCTACCTAATATTGTAGAACCATCTAACACTATGTGCAGAGAGTGTGTTATGGGGAAGCAAACTAGAAGTAGTTTTAAAAGAAAATCATATTCAGCAAAAGGGAAGTTGGATCTGGTACATACAAATCTGTGTGGTCCTACAAGAACAAGATCTTATTATGGTGAAAAGTACTCTATACTTTTTGTTGATTAATTTTCTAGAATGATGTGGGTTACATATTTGAGATAGAAATCTGAAAAATTTGAAAAATTCAAGTTATTCAAGGAAAAAGTTGAGAATGAATCTGGTTTTAAGATAAAATGTTTGAGATCAGACAAAGGTGGTGAGTTTACATCATATTTATTTAATTCCTACTATGAAGAGCATGGAATATTCAGACAAACATCTGCATCTAGAACACCACAATAGAATGGGATAGCAAAGAAAAGTAATAAAACAATATTAGATGCTGCAAAAACTATGCTGCTGGAGGGAAATGTATCACATGTTCATTGGAGAGAAGCTATTGGTACTGTTGTGTACACCTTGAACATAATCTAGATTAGAGAAGGTACAAGTAAGACTCCTTTTGAATTAGGGTTTGATCATACACCTACTGTAAAATATTTTAGAATATTTGGAAGTAAATATTATATCAAAAGAGATGATGAGATAGGGAAGTTTGATGCTAGAAGTGATGAAGGTATTTTTCTTGGTTATTCTACTAAGAGAAAAGCATATAAATGTTTCAATTTGAGATTGAGAAATTCGATTGAAAGTGCTAATGTGAGGATATATGAAATTTCAGATTTAGGAAATAATGTATGATTGTGGTCAGATTTTAGAGATAAAAGAGGCCACTATTGAACCTAAAGAACCTTTGATGGTTGATAATGAGATTGAAGATGAATTAACTGAGATTACTGAGACTCCTAAGACTCTGAGGTATATTAAGAAGAACCATCCTGAAGAACAAATAATTGGTGATGGAAGTAAAGGTATGATGAATAGATCTAGAGTTAGAGATGAAATTTGTTTGATTTCTCAAGCTGAACCAAAAACTACTGATGAAGCATGTAGAGATGAATCTTGGACTATAGCTATGCAAGAAGAACTTGAACGTATAAAGAAAAACAATACTTGGGAATTGGTTTGAAGACCTAAGAAGAAAAATGTGATAGGAACTAAATGAGTTTTTAGAAAGAAGATGGATGAGGAAGGAACAATGGTAAGAAATAAGGCTAGACTAGTTTGTAAAGCCTACTCACAACAAGAAGGCATAGACTTTGAAGAAACATTTTCTCCTGTTGCTAGGCTAGAAGCTGTGAGATTATTTCTTTCTTATGCTGCAGATAAAGACTTTAAAGTATATCAGATGGATGTGAAATCAACATTATTGAATAGAGATTTGGAAGAAGAAGTATACATAGAGAAACCTAATGGATTTCCTTTGACATAAAATGAAGACATGGCTTGTAAGTTGAAGAAAGCATTGTATGGAATGAAACAAGCATTGAGAGCATGGTATGAAAGACTAGACAAGTATTTAATTCATCTTGGTTTCATAAAAGGTAATGCAGATAGTAATTTATATTTAAGAATTGATGAAGATGGAATCTTAATCATAGAAGTTTTTTTTGATGATATCATTTTTGGAGGCAATGATAAAATGAGAAGAAGTTCTCTAAAGAAATGGAAAATGAATTTGAAATGTCAATGATATGTGAAATGAATTTTTTCTTGGTTTTCAAATTAATCAGAGTAAGAATGGTATTTTTATATCTCAGACCAAGTATCTTAAGGAAATGTTGAAATTTTTTGGAATGGAAGATTGTAAACCTGTTGGGACACCCATGGTGAATAGATAAAAATTGACTAGTAATGATTAAACTCAAAGTGTTTTTCAAACAAAGTACAAATCAATGATTGGCGGTCTACAATATATAACTCATACCAGACTAGATATTTCCAATGAAGTTGGAATTGTGGCAAGATATCAAGCAGGTCCTAAAGAGACACAACTTGCTGCTGTGAAAATATTTTTCAGATACTTGAAAGGAACAATAGAATATGGATTATGGTATGAAAAATCATATGATTTTATTTTACAGGCTTACACTGATGGTGATTGGGAAATTAATATGGATGATAGAAAGAGTACAAGTGGTGGAGCATTTTTCCTTGGGAAAAGGCTGGTTTCTTGGCTAAGTAATAAGTAGGACTTTATTGCCCAGTCTACTATTGAATCAAAGTATGTTACTACTATAATAAATTGTACACAAGTTGTTTGGATGAAACAAATGCAGAAGGACATTGAAATAATTTTTGATGAGCCAGTGGTTATCCATTGTGATAATGCTAGCATAGTGAATATATCAAATAATCCTATAATGCATTCAAAGACTAAACATATTTCTATTAAATATCATTTCTTGAGGGCGAAGGTAGCAGAGAAAGAGATTAGACTGGAGTATATTAGCACAGAGGAACAAATAGAAGATATATTTACAAAACCTTTGCCAAAAGATGCTTTTGAATATCTCAGAAGCACGCTTGGGGTGAGAACCCCTCCCAATAGTAATTAATTAACGTAGACATGCATCAGTCCAGTGGATCTCAGAGCTATATTATTGTCTAGACTTGATGTATGGATTTACTCCCTAGGGGGAGTGATCACAGGAATACTATGGAGCACATTTGGGTGACTTTGCACGTGGTTGTTAGACATGAAGATTTTAAAAAGATACACCTTACAAAATATTACAGATGAGTTATGACACCCTTTGCCATTGCTGCCAAAGGGGGAAAGATTCTATGTGAAAATACCTACTATTTTGGGGAGATATGTGTTGAGGATATTGAGAAGATTGTATTGAGAGAGATTATTTTTTGGGTTGATGGATTTTCCCATATGTTTCCATCAATTCCAAAGGGGGAGATTGTTGGATGATATCAAATTTGGGTACTATTTATGCTGTTGATATTCATGTTTTGTTACTGATGTCAACATATGTTTCTATGGAGAGAATAGACTGGTTATTTAACTGACAAAAGTGTACAAACACTGTACAGATGATTTAGAATGATCAAAGATAAGGATACAAAGAAGGATGTGTGATGACCTTATTCCTAAGGTCGCTTGACTTGAGGTTACATATTCGTGATGTTATAGATGTTTTAGTGAAGACTAGTTTTTGGACTGTGATAGTGATGCTTGACAGAGCAGGTCTCTGTATTTTGTGTATATATTATAGGAGAAGATTTTTTATGGTATGTAAGCTTATGGGATGATAAAGGACACATTGAGTAATGTTTATTGTTGATTGATAGTTGTGAGAGTATTGGTGATGTCAGTTGTGGCATGTATTTTGGAGACCTATTTGGTAGCTGACTTTAGACATGTAGCATGTATTATGAATTGAGAGTGTGAATTGTAGATCTTGGAGTATAAATGATGTACCATAATTGATGTTTACTTGTTATAGGTACCTTGTGTATCTTAGCAAGGGGTTAAATAATTATTTGTATATTGGGAAAGCCTAATTGGCTAACCTAATTAATTATTTGCATATTGGGAAAGCTTAACTGGCCAACCTAATGAATTATTGTAATAGGGTATATATGAGAGACCTTTTCTTTTGGAAAGATGTGGTAGCGATTGAAAAGGCAGAGAAGTGTGAAAGCTGCTAGGCTTGTTTGGCTGCTGGATGTAGGGCAGAGTTTGTGTTAAGAATACATCATTGGAATTGACCAAGCAAAGATAGTTTCTATCAGACAGTTAACTGGATTGTATATTTTCTATATAAATTTGTTCAGATTTTAAATCCTTAAAGGTGACATTAACCTTCTTTGGGTAGTGTACATGGGCAGTGATCCCACTATTACTCTTGACTCCTAACAGGGACTATCCTTTAATAGGGCCTATGTACTGTAATGTTGTAATAAGATCCTAACAGGGCTAAATCTTTTAACAAGGATATTATACTCTTACTACATCATTTGTGGGTGCTAATTCCAATCGAGAGTTTACCTTTAACAAGGTTTCCTTGACAACAAGTATTATGCTATTGTGTTGGCATTTACTGTGTTATCATTTGCATTAAAGTGTTGGTTTATAAAGTTTTAAGTTTAATATTATGTATCACAATTGATTCACCCCCCACCTCAGTTGTGCTTGTGGACTGTTATTCCTAACAAAAATAAGGATCAAAGATGAGCAAGTTTAGGTGACATCCAGTCATCATTCAAATAATTAGAGAGCTCCAAGTTGACATCTCCAAGATCATCCAATTAGAATCAATCACAAATGGACATGTGGAACATACTATTTTCTCATTGGTTAATCCTTAAGGGGATATGGAATATAATTTTCTCATTGGCCCATATGTTGGTGCCCTATTTTTATTAGCTATTTTTGGTTTCCCTAATTAAGGTTTGTAATGATTTAATCTGAGCCATTGCTTTCAAATAAATCTTGGACATTTATTTTAATTTGGGCTCCTATATAAATCCCACCCCTCTCATTTGTAAAGAGGACTTGTTGGAGAATTGTTGCTAATATAATCCCAAATTTACTCTACTTTTCATTGTTGTGTCTTGCATGGTGAATTACTGTGATCAAGTTTTCATTATTGCATGATGATCCATATTTCCTCATTTAGCTTAGGATATGATTTAATGTTGTTTAAAAGTATCTTAGTTGGATGAAATAAATTGTGTATGTTTACTTGTTTGAATCGAATAAAACTAGGCCACTAGCTTCTTATTGATGGTAAGCGTGCCTCTTGTGGTAAGCTAGTGATTACACTTAACTTCAATTGATATTCAATCTTAAGTTTGCATGCATTGATGGGATTGAAGAGGAGATATTGATATTAAAATCATTTGAGTATACCTTAGAATATTACAATAGGTGGGGTGGAGGTCACTGATAAAACCACATCTAGTAGAGTCCAAGCCATTCACACTTCCTTGTATTCATAGTTAGAAGTAGAAGTAGGAGCATTAAGAGTTATAAGTTTAAGTTTGAGATGGAGTTCAAGAGTTGAAGAGTTAAAATATTATATTTTCATAGTAGATTGTAAATCTAATTAATTCAAACTAAGTTGACAAACCCTAGTGAACAACGTAAGTCCCCTTAGTGATTACCAGCAAAGTACATTATTTCACTGAGCGAGTGTCCACAATAGAAGGAACCGTGAAGTCATTTCATGATCTTACTTTGCAATATTAGCATGAGAGATGACCTTATTAAAGAGAGGATTGAGTATTTGGTATTTCATCTTGGAATACTAAGTGTTTGATTCTGTATGTTGTAGTGGAACAAAAATCACATCAACACTAGGTATAAGTGAACCAAGTTGACCTAAAAACTATATGTGTTAAATAGACAAGAATTAATAATTTTCATGTGCAAACCTATGATTTCCTTGATTGTTCTTTATTGATAATGTCCTTAGCCAAATTTTCACTCCATCACTCCTCTAGTTTATGACAATAAGCATAAAACTTAGACAAAATTGAGGAGTCTGACTTAATATTATACTTTTCCTCTCATCCTCTTAAAAAATGATACAACTTGCTATATATAGAGTCTAAACCATCTTGGAATCCTTAAAAACTAAGGATTCAACAAGCTTCAGTTGGTTTTAGACCTAAACCTAAAAGATAGAAGAAGATGATAAGACAATAAGACTCAAAGTGGTGGAAGGACAAAATAGGAATTCGATCAAATCTGATCTTGAAATCTCTTGATAGCTGGCACCTCCGTCTAAAGATATTTTGGATATCCTCCAATAGTTATTGTGAGATTTAGTGACCACCATTATAGGATAACATACACTATTATTTCTGATGACTAACCTCCCTGTGCTCAAAGATCAAGTGCCAGGTGTCCTTCTACTCTTCATCCATTATAATTTATGTCTAGGTCAGCTTTTGCAGGCTTCTTTTTCTTGGGCTTTGTGAGAACATCCCATGGTACAACATCTTCCTCTATAGTCCAATTAAAGCTCTTAATAGTTTCTAATTATACATTTTGACTCTCCCATCTAGCATCTGTTACACTCTTGACATCTGTCACAAATTTATTGAAATTTGACTTGGCCTTGAATTCCTTATCTAAGGTTCTATTGAAACATTCCATATCTAATTCATTGTTGTCAGAAATAAATGCCTCTTTACTAGGCAGTAATGAATCAAATTCATTTTTCAATACCTCCATTGCTTTAATATGATCATCGTCTATTCTTATAGAAGGAATAAACTTATTATACTCTTGTCCAAACATATTTAGTTTGGCCTCTATCTAATTCTCCTTACCCTTAAAAAAGGATAAGGTTACCCCAATTTTTTCTATCTCATCACCTACTTGTCTTTCTGGTAGATATGCCCTAAGTGGCTGTAGAGCTGCCAATCTCTAAAATAAATTAGTCCTAACTGACCAAGTCCCAAAATAAGGGTTCAATGTTGAAACAAAACTGGTTACCACTACTTGTAGGCCAGGCAACTTGTTGTAGGCAACATGTACTATATTTGTTTTATCTTTCAAAATGTTGATCCTATGTTGCAGAATATTCAAGAAGGCTTCCAAAGCTACATTATTCTTCTAACCATCCTTCTGCTCTGTTTCCTTTTGAGTATCCCCTACATCCTCTATTTGTACAAGTGAACCTTTAGCCTATTTAGGTTCAGCAAGGGTGGGCTCAGGAATCTCTTGTAGCTTCTAAGTTAGCTCTACAATTATTTTCTCTAGAGAATTGATTTTTATGAAACCCAACTCTCTATCCTTCACAATTAAACTTGTCTCATCAAATAGCTTTTGATGTCTATTTGACATTTGCACAAATTTTACTTCATTGAGATGAAAAAAGTGAGTTATTGCTTGTGAAATATCTAAATCTCATGTATTGTGAATGGACTAGATAATTCCCCCCCCCTCCATCTTCTCTTATACATTTATTAGTGATGGATTTTGTTTTTTTGGAGCTAGAGCCCACATAGCTAGAGTTTGAGATTATGCATTATAACCACACCCTTTAATCATCTCTCCCACTTGTGTCTCTGTTGAAAATTTGATATATGGCTGACTTATGATTTGATCAATGATGAAGTCTGAAGCCAGGTCCCACCCCTCTACTAGTAACATGCCACTAGACTTCACTAATTGTTTAGCTTCATCAGGGGTCATGTTCTCTGATTCTAGACCATACTCTTATAGGGTCTGCAAGGCCTCACTTGTGATTGATTCTCCTCCTTCTAGTTGCAGCTGTGCCCCCACTTGCTATTGTTTGGCCCAAATAAGGAAGTCCTCGAATTCTTTTGTCTTTATGAATTCATGATCTTTAAAGAATTCTTCCAGCTGTAACTCCCTTTCATCTTGACATAATAGGAGAGGTATCTCAACATTATCATCTGTGTCTTCTCTTTTCTTTCTTCCTTCTCTTATGAACTTTCTCAATTGATGGAAATAGGCTCTTGTCCCAGTGAATATTGCACTCACTTTATCCTTTTTCCTCTTATGTGCCTTGACAACAGAAGGCTCCCCTGTATCCACCTTTTTCCTTTTCTTTGGAGGTTCAACAACTACCTCAGTCTCTTGTCCTTGTGTTAGGTCAATTATGTTTTCTTTAGTATGAAGTGGTTGATCCATTGGTGGTGGGCTATGCACTAAGTAAGTACTATCACTGTACTCTTAGGAAGACTATTTATTAGGACCTTTGTCCTTATCCTCAATTTGTTCTTCTAACTAACTACATAGTGTGCCATAGGATTCAACCATCTTATCTAATCTTTGTAGATAAGGAAAACTAGGGAAATAACCTCCAAATGGGATCCCTTTCTTCTTGAGTTTCTGCTCTAAATCCATTAAATCTTTGTACCTTTTTGTCCTAGCTGATATTTCATCCTCTTCTAGGATGTTCCTGATAAGGTCCTCCTCTACTCACTACTCATGCACCTTAGTATTAGGGATAGTGGGTGTCAGGATCCTTTTTGCACTAAAAATTAACCCTTATGTATCCACATATCTATACAAGGATACATTCATCCTGAAGTGGCTTAACCATCTACTCACTGGGTCATAAGCCCTCTCCCAATTATGAAGTTAGAAATAATAAACTACCGAGGAGTGAATGCTCCTTTTCTGTGTTGAGCCAAATGCTCCTTGTCAATCAACATGAGCTGCCATATAAACTCCATGACAAAAATCCTTGGTGGTACTCTATATGGTAAGATGTGTGTAGGTTGGGAGCAACCATAAACTCTAATCAAAGTGAAATTATTGTGGTAATAAAATTCTCCCCAGTTGTGATCTCCATTCCACTTATCAATAAATTTGCAGGGCCTCAAAAGTTGTAGTACTTTTATTGGCAGTCTTGTCATATTGACTCCTAAGATGCTCAACAATAGATACACCATCTAATTCCAAAAAGCATAAAACTCATTCTCCATGGATGTGTAATTCCATACCCTCAACCAAAGTTGCACAGGGTTAGCTTGACCATGATAGAATCTTTTTGGCCTTAGATTGGGCTGGTCCATGATATTAAAATTGTAGAATAAAATTAAATGCATGAGCATGGAATACTGTAGGAATTTAGGGCTCCCTTCCTTGTTTTGGATGTCCAAAAATCCTTGATGCATCTTATCAATTACATATTTAATGTAATCATAATCTGTGCTAACATAGGGAATTTGCAAGTCCAAAATTATCATTAGCATATTAGAAGATACTCTTTCTCTTCCACTATCAACCCCTAAAACTCTACACAGGGCATAGGAACTGTACTTCATATAAAATGCTAGGTCTTTATAGAAATAGGGTACATTATCACTGGGAATGGGTGCAATTTAGTTTCTAGTTCCTTTTGGCACATGAGCTTGAATTAATTTGGCTAGAATACCGACCTCCCTAATATATCTAGCAGCTAAGGATTGAAGGTTTATCTCTATTGTGCATGGGTTGTATATATTAAATGATTTCATGAATGATGCCCTATCAAGGGTTGCTAGGATTGTGCCATCATCCTTTTTGATAGTCTTTGAGATAGTGTCATACCTAGTAGCCAATTCTAACAACAAATCCACATCTAGAAACACATCAGGAACTATTAATTTTTCTAACCCTGACGTCCAAGGGTTTGACACGGGAATTGGACCATCATTATTATTATGAAAATAGTTAAACAAATGATAGATTGAAAAATCAGGTGTTTTTAAATCTCTAATGTAAGCCATATAGTCACCAAGGTATTCATCATTTACCTTCTTTCCCTGATTGGATCCTAGAAGGAGAGCTATGAATTCCTTTGAGTAGTTTATCTTTCCCTTTAGATCATCATCATCATCTCCACTCTTCTTGCTAGTCAAGGCAAAACTCACTACTTTGCTCATCTTGTCTATTCTGATTTGCAACTAATCAAATCCTTTGTCTTTACTCTGAATGTTAGAATAAATCTGTTCTCTTGAAAACACTGATCACTTATGTAAATTTCTCTCTAAAAATTGAAACTCTTGGTAAAATGAAATGATCAATAGTAATGCCTACTTATTTCAAGAAATCAATTCAAAAATCTTATTTCAAAATCATGAATTTGCAATTCAGTCACTTCTGCCATTACTTCTGCCTGTTGTGATATCAATTTTGTTTTCTAGCCGTGGCATTTGAAACTGACAAGTGATCAATTTTAAATGAGTGCCTTTTCATTTAAAACCTTATTATATTCAAAATAGGATCAAGATTTGATATGATTGGCTCATTTATCACAACTCATCAACTCTTTAAACATGCTGTCATAATCCCTATGTTCTGATTGGCTGAGGACTATACAACATGGCATGGAAGAAAAACTTATAATTTACCTTGTTCAAACTCTGGTTTTCTTCACCGACTACATGACTGCATGATCTCCTTGTCGCTAAGATTTATCTATAACTTTAGTTTTGTTTTGATACTTAATAATCACCACACGATCAACATCTTGATCAACGTTCATCTCTTAATTGTCGAATGAATTCTCTTAACTCATGTTTCCTTTTGAGATTCTGCGACTAAGGCTTAAGATAATTCTTGTTTAAACCTTTGGTTCCTTTAGAGACTTTGCAACTGTATAAATTCAAAGCCGCTTGAATATTTTATTAACCTTGAGTTTCTTTTGAGATTACACGACCATCGTAAGATCTTCTTTCAATCAAACAGTTCGCGTGAAATCTCACATCCATTTTGTATTTTCTTTATTTGATCAGAGATTTTGTGACTACCTTTAGATCATCTTTTAATCCAATAGTTCACGTTCAACCTCATTAGATTTACACTTAACTATAGTTTATCTTGAGACTTCACAACTAGAGCTATCTCCAAGTCCTGGGATGAATTTATTTACCTTGGGTTTACATTGAGACTTTACACAAACCCCAGATCTCTAAATAACTTAGACACGTGTCCATATCTAAATATTTACCTCTGAATCATTGAAATTTCTTTGACTTGTTGACTTCTATCAGTGACTTCATGCTATCCACTAGATATTTTCTCTTTCACAGTTTAGATCTCTTCGCTGCAAACTTCACTTGAGATTTTACTTAACTGTTATCAACCATAGTTCTTATTGAGACCTTGCGACTAAATGAATCTTACTGTCACTTTATAATTTATCTAACTCAGGGTTTTCTTTGAGATTGAACACCAATGATCTTCATTTAATCTGACGATAGTCTCTAGATCTCTTAAACCTTTATCCATCTGAGTTTTTATCTTGCAACTTAACGCTGGCCACAGGATCAAATTTGCATTGGACGGTAGTTGCTATATCTCATATCTTTTAACTTAACCCTTGATTTCATTGGAGATCTCATTAATGAATGCATTTAACTCATCCCTTAAACCTTGGTTCATTTGTGAGACACCATGACTGTACAAATTCAAAGTTGCTTTATTAATTTTTAATAGAAGAGTTTATTCCAAGACTTCACACCTACCGCTGGATTATCTTTAAAATCAACGGCTATAATTTAATCTCATAAGTTTTGACTTAATTCCTATTTCCTTTCGTGATCACACTACTATATGCAAACTTCAACCCATCTTTAACTCTAATTTACTTTTGAGACTACGCGATTGAATGATCTCAAAGTTTCCATAGGATTCCTTTAACTCTGGGGTTTTGAATGAGGCTTTGTGTGCACCATAGGATCATGATCTGGATCAATGATTAGTGTTAAGTCTCCTTATCATGGAAAGCATATTATTTTCTCATGGAGATAACACAACCAAAGCATTTCATTAAGTCTCAAAAGAAAATGGAATATTCTTTAAACTTAAAGAGACATCACGACTTAACATTAAAACATGACAAAGCCACATGACTTAAGTGACTCAGACTTTTTCTTAAAAAGTAACTAAAAAATAGAATCCATTTTGAAGAACTAGGGTTTTTCTTTTGAATATGAATGAAGACTGACCTAGGACTTAGGGTTTTACACATTTCTCTTATTTTAAGGCTTGGGGATCATCATTTGCAAAGAAATTCTTAATAGCTTTGGAAAAGATTTTGACAATTAAAGTAGGAATCTGATTGGGAACTCAAAATTTTTAATAGCAAGCTTTCAAAACTAGAAATACAACCAACAATGGCTCTATCTGAGGATTCTTAAACACAAGATTATAGGAAGAACCAAAGATCTCTGGGAGGAAGACCACACTTACTAACCTACTGCAGAAAGCAACCACACAACAAAAAGAAACACACCTATATACATATGATACAAGACTACTGTGCATGAAAATTTCATTTTCAACTGGAGAAAGGATTCAAGAATCGTCCATGCACTAAAAATTCAAATTCTTCTCCATCCATGTTTTTCAATAAATATGAATCCTTTCCAAAAATTTAATAAAAGATAAAGGGACCTAACCATAATGATTCAAACTTCTTGTGCTTCCCCTTGTCCTCAACCCTTACATTCCATTCGAGTACTAAATCATTAGGCTGAAACTTTCCATTACTTGCTCTCTTATCAAACATATATTTCATTTTTTTCTATAACTTAATATTCTCTTTTTGACTATCTTTTCTGACCTCATGAAGTTCTGCTAACTACATCATCCTATCATGCATAGGTTCAAAAATATCTAACTCTTCTTCTTGAACATAATTATATACTAGAAGTAAATTATTCATGGGCATTCTGGATTGCATACCATATACAAATTCAAAAGGTGACTTACCTGTTTCTTTTTTCACTGTTATCCTATCAGTCCATAGAGCAAATTTTAATTTTGTATGCCAAGCTCTTTTATTCTTCTCAAGGGTCTTCTTCAAGATTTTCAATATGCTCTTAGTTGTGGATTCTACTCAACCATTTTATCGAGGATTATATGGGGAATAATATGAAATCATAATCCCATACTCATCACAAAAATCTTTAATTTTATATGACCTAAAGCACATAGCATTATCCATTATTAATTTATAGGAACACCAAATCTGGTCAAAATGTTTTCCATTAGAAAATCAGTGACCACTTTACTAGTTGCTTTCTTTGTGGGAATTTCTTCAATCCATTTTGTGAAATAGTCAGTAGAAACAAGTATCCAATTGTGTCCACCACTGGATTTCTCTGAAAAATCTCCAATGAAGTCAATCCTCCACATGGAAAAAGGTGCTTCAACACTTATAGGATTCAATAACATGGCACTTGAGAATTTCAACTTATTTGGAAACCTTTGACAAGGCTCACACTTTTTGACAAATGCATGAGTATCTTTGAATAAGATAGGCCAATAATATCCAGCCCTCAAAATTTTATGGGCAGTGGTTTTTGCAGAGAAATGTCCTCCACGTACTCCAGCATGCATTTCAACTAATACCTTCTCAGCTTGACTCTGATCTAGACATAATAATAGTACACCATTTAAATCTTTCCAATACAAATCTCCTTGTACCAGAGTGTACCTTTGATCCTGCAATATGATATTTCTTTTCTGATTGTTTGTCATAACTTCAGGACACTTGGAACTCTTTAAGTAGTACATAATATCAACATAAAAAGGTTGTCTTTCAATACTGGTTACTATTGAATCTTGTACCTTTGTGTTATTTACTTGCACCAAGTCTAAATTTTCTTCTATAATAAGTTTTTCTAGCCTTTTCCTCTTACCAATTTGGTAATACTGATTTATAAATTAAACTCTTGAATTATATTAATCCATTTTCACCTCTTACCAGTCACTTCTGATTGAGTAAGGATGTCCTTTACTGCTGAATGAGGTACATATGCTAATACTTTGGCACAAACCATATAAGGTCTAAATTATTTCACATATTTCACCAAAGCATAGGCCTATTTCTCCATCATTTCATAATTCAATTCTATAGCTTGAAGGGATTTGCTAAAAAATGCAATAGGATGTTCAAAACCCTCCTCATCTTTCTATAATAAAACAAAAGCAATAGTATGAAAAGATGCAAATGAGAATAAATAGAAAGGATTACTGTAATCAGGTGACTTCAAGACAAGTGCCTCTTGAATTGCTTTATTAATCCTTTCAAAAGCTGATTGGGCTTCTTCACTCCATTGAAACTTTGCATCTTTTTTCAATAGTTTAATTATTGGTTTGACAATCCCAGCAAAATTTGTAATAAATCTTCTCACAAAATTAATCTTTACTAAGAAATCCTGTACACCTTTAATATTGTTTGGAGCAATGAATTTTTGAATATCTTATATCCTTTCTGGGTCAATCCTCACTCCATCCTTGGACACTATATGTCCCAACAACTTTCCCTCTGTCACTGCAAATTGACATTTTCTAGGATTCAAAGAAACACCATATTCCAAGGCTTTTTAAATTTTTTTTCTAGGTGTTCACAATGATCCCCTTCTTTCTTGGAATACAAAGTCAAATCATATTGATATATTACCATGAATAAGTCAATAAAGTCTTTGAAAGCAACATCCATGGCTCTCTAAAAAGTTGCTCCTGCATTTATTAATCCAAATGGCATTCTAACATGTACATAAGTCCCCCAAGGAGTAGTAAATGTGGTTTTGAACTATTCTGATTCTTTTACTAACATCTGGTTATATCCTAAAAAACCATCCATCATTGATAATAGCTCACAACCAGTAACCTTGTGTAACATTGCCTCCATATTAGGTAAAGAGTAGTTATCCTTTAAAGATGCAATGTTCAAATTTTTGAAATCAACACACAATCTTATGTCACCATTATTATTTCTCACTGGGACTAGATTAGAAACCCAAGTTGAGTGTCTGATGGGCTGAATAATCCCTTCATCTTTTAGTTTCATCAACTCTTTGTTGTATCTTATGAGCCAACAATGGGTTTATTGGTCTTTGTTTCTATCTGAATGGTTTTACATCTAATTTTAGTGGGATTTCATGTTGGAAAAGGTCTTCCCTATAAGCTTTCAAATATTCATAAGACCATGCAAATATATGCTTATGTTTTCTTAATAATTTTATCAATTTTTTTCTGACATGAGAATCTAATCCTTTTCCAATATATACTATCTGAGGAGTGGTCTATGATCCTAAATTTATTTCTTCCAAATCCTCAATCTTAGCAATGCTCATCTTAGATAAATGATCATTTTGACTACTAAACAATGCCTCTAATTCAACCAGTCCCTTAGGGATCTTATTGGGACTCAATTGGACAACCTCATTCCCCAAAACACAATCCCTACCATTAATGATCTCAAGTAAAGAATCACAATCTATATGCTTGTCTTGATAATGGTCTAGGCATTGAATAAATCTAAGAATATCTTGGTCATCTTCAAATACTTGCCAGTTGTAAATTTTATCAGGGACAACTGGTCTTGTCTTTATTTCAACTATTGATACCCCATTTAATGTCAAAACATTAGTTTTCAAAGCAACATTAGCTAAAAATTTTGCCATAATGTTTTTAGACCTTTCTATCTAGTTAATATTAAAGGCATCAAAAGATTCAATTTGGTCCCAAATAGCATGCTTATACATTTTAAGTCTATCATTTTTCACAACATATTTGGACCTGACTTGGACTACTACTAACTCAGAATCACAATAAACTTTTAGACATTTTATTCCATGCCTAGCAGCAATATCTAGCCCTAAAAACAAAGCTTCATATTCTGTTGTATTATTTGTATATTGGAATGATAAGAAGAAAGAATATTTGAAAATTTTACCTGATGGAGAAATAAGTAAAACACTAGCTCATGATCCTTCTATAGAACATGCTCCATCAAAATACATCTTCCATAAACCATCATTCTATGCTTTCAACTCCTCAACTAAGGGATCAACTTTTTTACATTGATGAGCAGTCCTCTTCACTCTGCAATTCTCCATGTCAATATCTACATAGTAATTAATGTTAGTATCTTCATATAACTCAATCATATGGGGTGTCCTACCTTCTCTGGACACCTTGACATTATTTCCAACAATATTGAAAGTCGCATAAGATAAATTACACTGAATACTGCCTCCCATTGAAGCACTCCACTTTCTAGACAACAACATGCCATAATGTGGTGGGATATCAACCACCAATACACTCATTGTCAATACTATATCTAGGAATATAGCTAACCTATAAGGTAAAGCCTCAATGGTACCAACAATAGGGATCCCTCTAGAATCCATTGCTTGACATATCCCATGTGGAGTATCAACTTGCAATCCCATGGATCTCTTTATTTCTTTAGGCATAACAATATTAGACGCTCCTGAATCTATCATACAATTTTTGAGCGTCTTACCATTAATTAACAATGTTAGGAAAAAAGGATAAAAAATTCTTGCATAAGTATTTGTGCTTAGATAAATATGAGGGATCTAAGAAATCATACCCTCAGGCTCCTTTCCCTTTTTTAGATTTCTTTTCAACATTTTCTGGTTTCTGGATTTTCATTGGAGACACACTATTTAATACCGAAAGGAATTTTTCCTTATTCTCATCATTCTAGAAATGAGACATTGACAATCATTTGAGACAGACACTGGCCCATATGAACAAGAGTATATTTCACATCAGATGATTTTGGTTTTTCTACAATGATATTATTATCATCTATTTGAATATTCAAAGTAGATTCTTTGTTTCTTGATTTCTTATTTTCAAATTTTGAAGAGGAAGAAATTATTTCTGGCACTTTAGCTTTTCCCTCATTTACAATATTTGACTCATTAGTTTTTATTACAATTTTGACCTTAGGATTATTTACATTTTCCCTAGGTCCTTCTCTTTTTGGTATATACTTGGCATCTTTCTTGTTTTCATTGATAAAAATGCCAGCTGGTTAACTACCTACATCACCCACTACTCTATTTCTCAAGTGGTAGTTACTTCTTGATTTATTTACTAGATCAGCAGTGATTCTATCCTTTTCTTCATCAGAAGGTTTTCTTATTATGGTAGCTTCTTGAATATTCTTAGTATAGCATCTTATATCATCAACCTCCTCTTCTTCACTATCAGACAAGACTTGTTGGTGATATACCTCCATTCTTCTTTGTGAACCATACATATCATGGTTCTCTACTTCATCTTAAAAATCTATATTAGGGTATGCATAAGAGTTAGTCATATCACATTGATTATGATCACATAGCTCACCCTCTTCACCTTCTTGTTCTTCACTATCACTTATGTCTAGGGCTACAACACAAAAATCTAGGTTGTGTGGGGATTGAAAAGATTCACACCAATAAGTATCACTACACATATTTACAACATTTTTGTGTAAAGGATTAGGGGTCCTATTTTATGGTTTATCTTTTCTTGGTGGGACAATAGGCTTTCCATCCTTAAACTGGGTACCATAAGGATGATTCTGGATCCTATTCGGTGGTTTGTAATTGTTGTAGGATGGTCTATTGTTTTTTGGAGCTTTATATTCCTTATATTCAGGTTCTTTTTGGTTACTCCTACTAAAGTGTACATCATCTCTTCTACCCATTTTCCTCGACACTCTTTTATTCATTTCTATATTCACTACAATCTTATATGCATCAGTAAGACTTCTAGGATTTTTGTCTCTGAGAGCACACCCCATCTTAGAATCAAAAGAATTCAGATATGTAGTGAGACATAACTTTTCATCCAGTTTGATCTTTTGAAATAGCTTGTGCATGCCTCTTTGGAATTTTGTATTGAACTCAGTGACTTCTTCACTAAATTTTTTCTTTATATTATTGAATTCATTTAACAAGAATCCTTCATTAGTTTTGTCACCATACTGATCTTTGAATAAGTCTATTAATTCTTCCATAGATGCTACAAAACCATTAGACAATCCTCTGAACCATTCCCTAGCATCTTCTACTAAGGACTGAACAAAGAGTTTCATTAGGACATCTTCATGATTAATATTCAGATCATCTATGATATCTATAAACTTTCTCAAATGTACTTTATAAGAAATAACATTAATTCCTAAAAAATTTGGGAGTTTTTCCCCAATAGCATTAGGTACTGTATTAGGGTAACCAAGAATACCAATAAAAGTAATTTGTTTGTACCTTTCTAGATGCAGTGGCTTCCTTTGAAATTTATCATCATCCTGCAAAGTGGCAGCTTTGGCTTTTGAAGATGTAGTATTTTCAGCACCAGTATAAGAATATCTAGAAGATTGCAATAAGTCAATCTTCTTCTTCATCTCCAAGGTGGCAGCCTCTGCTTTTTCCTTTTCAAACATTTTAGACATGGTTTCTTTCTCCCTTATTGATCTTTCAAGATCAATGTCTAGCTTAAACATTTGTTCTGTCAGGACTTTATGAGTTTTTGGTTCATCAATTTCATTTCCAGTCACTTTCTTTTTTCCTTTGTCTTTGAAATCTTGTGAACCAAAACTTTTGTGAGTGACTGGTGTCTCTTGGTCTCTATGAGACCTTTCAAAATTCTTTACTACTTGATGTCTTAATGATCTTCTTCTAGATTTATCAACATCTCTTTGATCATGTTTTTCCTTTTTAAAATCTTTTTCTCTCTTCTTTTGCTGAATAAGGGCCAACTACCTCATTTAGATTCTTTCTTCTTCAGCAAGCTCATCAGAAGGAACTTCAGAATTTGAACTAATAGTATTAGTTCCTTCTCTCTCACTAGAACTACTAGTATTTGCATATGTTTCCAATCTTAGGTCAGGGGCTTCTTCATATTCTGAGGTGTTCACCTCATGATTGGATTGGACTGAACCTTTTCTCCTAGTGTTGTCTTCTTCTTTTTTTGGAGGTGAGTTATCTATATTAGCTTTGTTCTTCTTTTCTGTCCAATAAAATATAGCCCTAGAAGTTCTTGGAATTCCACTTTCCAACTCAACTTCAGGATTATCTCTCACTCTTGATCTTGTATTCATTTTGAAAAGGATGTGTATAGATTTTGAATATTTATTTTAGCACTGATTACATAGATTTATTTAGAGAGTTGCCACCCAAAAAAGGTTTTGGAAAATATAACACAACCAAATATGAATACTATAAGAGTGAATTAGATAGGAAAACTCAACTGGAAAATTGTTTTAACTTTTAAAGAACCATATATATTCTGAATAAAACCTTTTGATTCCCCAACAGAGTTGCCAATTTGTTAGGGATTTTTCTTGCAGGTTCTTAATACAGTGTGAATGCTTACTCTTTAAACTTCCAATTTAACTCATGCAAGAGAAAGCCTTATTTCTAAGGACTAATTCCTCCTTTGAATTTGAGATCCATAGGCTCAGACGGGTGTACCTTTAAATAATTACTGATTCTCAATATCTGTTATAGTGGATTAAGGTTTTCGCTGATTGACTAATTATATTTTACTGTACTAGTTGATGAAACACCTTGTAGATGACAATGATTAACTGAATACATAACATTATAAGCCAAATTATGATCTTTACAATAATAAACATCAGTGAGATAAGGATTCTCATCCTTCTTCCTTTTGGAGTTCTCTGAACCTAGGAGGCCTAACCTAGTGATTCTCTTTTGAAGGAATCAACAAACTAAATTGTATTCACAAATACAATTTCTTAAAAATGTATACTATTTGTAACTAAAATGTAAATGATTGATTGTTTTTTTTAAATATTGGATGATGATTAACTATTTACCAAACCTTAAACTAGTGCCTAATCCTTGGGAAAAGAGTCAATATCAAATGTAAATCCACAATAACTGATTAATGTAAATACATGCAATTTGGGTAGAATGCCTTATAGACTAACTTTCACTCCCACACCCCTATTATCAGATCATAATACTAATTCTTAGCTCTCTGGGATCACTTGTAAGAATTACTCATTCCTTAAAAGAACTCACAAGTAACAACACAATCACCTTGTAATTGGTATATCTAAAATGCCTTGCAAATTAAACATACAAGAGCTAGAACAGAAATATAAAGAGACAACACAAGATATATAACATAAAATACAATGTATTTTATTAATATTTTTATTGCTTCAAATACATTCAATAGACAATAAGCACAAAACTCAGACAAAATTGAGTAGTCTGACTTCCAATTATATTTTCCTCTCATCCTCTTAAAAAAATGATACAACTTTCTATATATAGAGTCTAAACCATCTTGGAATCCTTAAAAACTAAGGATGCAACAAGATTAGGATGGTTTTAGACCTAAACCTAAAAGATAGAAGACAATAAGACAATAAGAATCCAAGCAGTGGAAGGACAAAATAGGAATTCAATAAAATCTAATCTTGAAATCTCTTGATAGATGGCAGCTCCATATGAAGATATTCTAGATATCCTCCAATAGTTATTGCAAGATTTAGTGACCACCATTATAGGCTAATATACACTAATATTTCTGATGATTAACCTCCCTGTGCTTAAAGATGAGGTGCCAAGTGTCTTTCTACTCTTCATCCATTATGTCTAGGTCAATTGTCACAAGATTCTTTTTCTTGGGCTTTGTGAGAACATCCCATGCTGCAATATCTTCTTCTGAAGGCCAATTAAAGCTCTGAATGCTTTCTAATTATGCCTTTGCCTCTCCCATCTAGCATCTATTATTCTTGTGACATCTATCAAAAAATTATTGAAATTTGTCTCGGCCTTGAATGCCTCATCTAAGGTTCTATTGAACCTTTCCATATCTAATTCATTGTTGTCAGAAATAAATGCCTCTTTACTAGGAAGTAATGAATAAAATTCATTTCTCCATACCTCCACTTCTTTAATCTGATCATCCTCTATTCTTATGAAAGGAATAAAATTATTATAATCTAATCCAAACATATTTATTCTGGCCTCTATCTGATTCTCCTTACCCTTAAAGAAGGATAATGTTAACCCAATTTGTTCTATCTCATCACCTACTTGTGTTACTATTTATGGAAGGTCTTCCCTAAGTGGCTGTAGGGTTGCCAATCTTTCAACTAAATTGGTCCTAATTGACCAAGTCCCAAAATAAGGGTTCAATGTTGAAACAAAACTGGTTACCTCTACTTGTAGGCCAGGAAACTTGTTGTAGGAAACATGTACAAGATCTACTTTATCTTTCAAAATGTTGATCCTATGCTGCAAAATATTCAAGAAGGCTTCCAAAGCCACATTATTCTTCTCACTATCCTTCTGCTCTATTTCCTTTTGAGTATCCCCTGCATCCTCTATTTGTACAAGGGCACCTTCATCCTATTTAGGTTCAGTAGGGGTGGGCTCAGGAATATTTGTAGCTTCTGAGTTAGCTCTGCAATTATTTTCTCCAAAGCATTGATATTTATCAAACCCATCTCTCTATCCTTCATAATAAGACTTGTCTCATCAAATAGATTTTGATATCTATTTGACATTTGCACAACTTTTGCTTCATTGAGATGAGAAAAGTGATTTAGTGCTTGTGAAATCTCTAAATCCCCTATATTGTAAATAGACCAGCTAATTTTGTCCCCCTCCATCTTCTCTTGTACATTTATTAGTGATGGATTTTGGTTTTTGGGAGCTAGAGCCCACATAGCTAGAGTTTGAGATTGTGAATTATAACTACACCCTTTAATAATCTCTTCCACTTGTGTCTTTGTTGAAAATTTGATATCTAGCTGCCTTATAATTTGATCAATGATGAAGGCTGAAGCCATGTCCCACCCCTCTACTAGTAACATGCCACTAGAATTCACTAATTGTTTATCTTCATCAGGGGTCATGTTCTCTAATTCTGGATCATACTCTTGCAGGGCCTGGAAGGCCTCTCTTGTGATTGCTTCTCCTCCTTCTAGTTGCAGCTATGCCCCCACTTGTTGTTGTTTGGCCCAAATAAGGAAGTCCTTGAATTCTTTATTCTTTATGAATTCATCATCTGTCAAGAATTCTTCCTACTATAACTCCCTTTCATCTTAACATAATAAGAGAGGCATCTCAACATTATCATATGTGTCTTCTCTTTTATTTTTTCCTTCTCTTATGACCTTTCTCAATTTATGATTATAGGCTTTTGTCCTAGTGAATAGTGCACTCACTTTATCCTTTTTCCTCTTCTGTGCCTTGATATCAGAAGGCTCCCCTATATCCACCTTTTGCCTTTTCTTTTGAGGTTCAACAACTACCTTAGCCTCTTGTCCTTGTGTTAGGTCAATTATGTTTTCCTTAGTATGAGGCGGTTGATCCATTGGTGTTAGGATATGCACTGAGTAACTACTATCACTGTACTCTAAGGAAGACTATTTATTAGGACCTCTATCCTTATCCTCAATTTGTTCTTCTAACTGACTACACAGTATGCCATAGGATTCAATCATCTTATCTAATCTTTGCAGATAAGGAAAACTAGGAAAATAACCTCCAAATGGGATCCCTTTCTTCTTGAGCTGCTGTTCTAAATCCATTAACTCTTGGTACCTTTTTTTCCTAGCTGATATTTCATCCTCTTCTAGGATGTTCCTGATAAGTTCCCCCTCTACACACTACTCATGCACCTTAGTATTAGGGATAGTGGGTGTTAGGATCCTTTTTGCACTAAAAATGAACCCTTATGTATCCACATATCTATACAAGGATACATTCATTCTGAAGTGGCTTAACCATCTACTCACTGGGTCATAAGCCCTCTTCCCAATTATGAATTCAAAAATAATAAACTACTGAGGAGTGAATGTTTCTTTTCTATGTTGAGCCAAATGCTCCTTGTCAGTCAACATGAGCTTCCATATAAACTCCATGACAACAATGCTCAGTGGTACTCTATATGGTAAGATGTGTGGAGGTTGGGAGAAAACATAAACTCTAATAGGAGTGAAGTTATTGTAGTAATAATAGTCTCCCCAGTTGTGATCTCCATTCCACTTATCCATAAATTTGTAGGGCGTCAAAAGTTGTAGTCCTTTTATTGGAAATCTTGTCATATTGACTCCTAAGCTACTCAACAATGGATACACCATCCAGTTCTGGAAAGCACATAACTCATTCTCCCTAGATATGTAATTCCATACGCTCAACCAAAGTTGCACAGGGTTAGCTTGACTATGATAGAATCTTTTTGGTCTCAGATTGGGCTGGTCCATGATATTAAAATTGTAGAATAAAATTAAATTCACAAGTAGGGAATACTGTAGGAATTTAGGGCTTCCTTCCTTGCTTTGGATGCCCATAAATTTGTGATGCATCTTATCAGTTACATATTGAATTTAATCATAATACGTGCTAACATAGGGACTTTGCAAGTCCAAAATTATCATTAGCATATCAGAAGATACTCTTTCTCTTCCACTATCAACCCCTAAAATTCTACAAAGGGCATAGGAAATGTACTTTATATAAAATGCCAGGTCTTTGTAGAAATAGGGTGCATTATCACTGGGAATGGGTGCAATGTAGTTCATAGTTCGTTTTGGCACATGGGATTGAATTAATTTGGATACAATATCGACCTCCCTATTATATCTAGCAGCTAAGGCTTTAAGGTTTATCTCTATTGTGCAGGGGTTGTATATATTAAATGATTTCATGAATGATGCCCTATCAAGGGTTACTAGGATTGTGCCATCATCCTTTTTGATATTCTTTGAGATAGTGCCATACCTACTAGCCAGTTCTAACAACAAATACACATCCACAAACACATTAGGAAGTATTAATTTTGCTAGCCCTAACATCCAAGGGTTTGAAACAGGAACTAGACCATCACTATTCTTATGAAAATAGTTAAAGAAATGATAGCCTGAACAATCAGGTGTTTTTGCATCTCTAATATAAGCCATATATTCACCAAGGTATTTTTCATTTACCTTCTTTCCCTGATTGGATCGTGGAAGGAGATCTATGAACTCCTCTGAGTAATTTCTCTTTCTCTTCAGACCATCATCACTATCTCTTCTCTTTCCGCTAGTTGAGGAAACACTTACTACTCTACTCATCTTGTCTATTCTGAATGGCAACTGATCAAATCCTTTGTCTTTACTCTGAAAAAATAAATAACTGTGTTCTCTTGAAAACACTGATCACTTAGGCCAATTTCTCTCTAAAAACTGAAACTCTTGGTAAAATGAAATGATCAATGGTAATGCCTACTTATTCAGAGAAATCAATGCACAAATCTTATTTCAAAATCATGAATTTGCAATTCAGTCACTTTTGCCATTACTTCCACATGCTATGATATCATTTTTTCTTTCTAGTCATGGCATTTGAAATTGACAAGTGATCAATTTTGAATGAGCTCCTTTTCATTTAAAACCTTATTGTATTCAAAATAGGATCAAGATCTGATATGATTGTCTCATTTATCACAACTCATAAACTCTTTAAACATGCTGTCATAAACCCTATGTTCTGATTGGCTGATGACTATACAATATGGTATGGAAGAAAACCTTATACTTTACCTTGCTCAAACTCTGGTTTCCTTCAGTGACTATGTGACTGTATGATCTCCCTGTCATTGAGAGTTATCTTTAACTTTAGTTTTGTTCTGAGACTTAACGATCACCACACGATCAACATCTTGATCAACCTTCATCTCTTAATTGCTGAATGAATTATCTTAACTCATGTTTCCCTTTGAGATTCCATGATTAAGGCTTAAGATAATTCTTGTTTAAACTTTTGGTTCCTTTAGAGACTTTGCATCTATATAAATTCAAATTCTCTTGAAGATTTTATTTACCTTGAGTTTCTTTTGAGATTATGTGACCATTGTAAGATCTTCTTTCAATCAAAAAGTTCGCATGAAATATCACATCCATTTTGTACTTTCTTTATTTGATCAAAGACTTCATGACTACCTTTAGATCATCTTTTAATCCAACTATTTGTGTGTAATCTCATTAGCTTTACATTGAACTATAGTTTATCTTGAGACTTTGCGACTAGAGCTATCTCCAAGTCATGGGATAAATTTATTAACCTTGGGTTTATATTAAGACTTTACGCAAACCCTAGATCTCCAAATGACTTAGACACGTGTCCATATCTAAATCTTTACCTCTGAATCACTGAAATTTCTTTGACTTGTTGACTTCTATCAGCAACTTAATGCTATCCACTAGATCTTTTCTCTTTCACAGTTCAGATCTCTTAGCTACAAACTTCACTTGAGATTTTACTTAACTATTATCAACCATAGTT
Source organism: Thuja plicata (assembly GCA_018584345.1). Classification (NCBI taxonomy): domain Eukaryota; kingdom Viridiplantae; phylum Streptophyta; class Pinopsida; order Cupressales; family Cupressaceae; genus Thuja; species Thuja plicata. Next base: position 1,659,195 of record MU227491.1, read on the forward strand.
CTTATTGATACCTCACGACTAACTGAATCTCATTGTCTCTTTATAATTTATCTAACTCAAGGTTTTCTTTGAGATCAAATTCCAAACTCTATATCTTCATTTAATTTGATGGTAGTCACTAGATCTCTTAAACCCTTATCCATTTGAGTTTTTATCTTGTGACTTAACACTGGCCACAAGATCAACCTTGCATCGGATAACAGTTGCTATATCTCATATCTTTTAACTTAACCCTTGCTTTCATTAGAGATCTCGTGAATGAATGCATTTAACTCATCCCTTAAATCTTGGTTCATTTGTGAGACACCGTGACTATACAAATTCAAAGGCATTTTATGAATTTTTAACTAAAGATTTTATTTTGAGACTTCACGCTTACCGCTAGATTATCTTGAAAATCAACAGCTATCACTTAATCTCATAATTTTTGACTTAACTCTTATTTCCTTTCATGATCACGCGACTGTATGAAAACTTCAACCCATCTTTAACTCTGATTTGCTTTCGAGACTGCGTGACTGAATGATCTCAAAGTCCCCATAGGATTCCTTTAACTTTGGGTTTTTGAATGAGACGTTTTGCGCACCATAGGATCATGATCTAGATCAACGATCAATGTTAAGTCTCCTTATCATGGAAAACATATTATTTTCTCATGGAGATAATGTGACCAAAGTATTTCATTAAGTCTCGAAAGAAATGGAATATTCTTAAAACTTAAAGAGACATCACGACTTAACATTAAAACATGACAAAGCCACATGACTTAAGTGACTCAGGATTTTTCTAAAAAAGTAACTAAAAAATAGAAGCCATTTTGAAGAACTAGGGGTTTTATTTTGAATACGAATGAAGACTGACGTAGGAATTAGGGTTTTACACATTTCTCTAATTTTAAGGCTTGGAGATCATCATTTGCAAAGAGATTCTTGATAGCTTTGGACAGCATTTTGACAATTAAAGCAGGAATCTGACTGAGAAATCAAAAAATTTAATAGCAAGCTTTCAAAACTGGAAATACAACCAACACTTCAATTTCTCCTAAAATCTTTATCTGTTACCTTAAGAATCCTTTTTTTTCATCATTTATCATGACTAGACAAAGATCTATTATCATTTTTTCTCTCAGCCTCTTGTCCTCAGCTAATTTATATGCTTTTCTTCCATCTAGACTGGTGTGAAAACTCTTTGGTACCACTGATTCAATTTTAATGAGTGCACTCTTATATTTGTTCAAATATTTTACTACTACTTATTCAATCACTCTTTTTTCCATATCCATCAAACTTGTCATAGAATTTGAATAAAGGCCTTAAGTCCCCATGTATTATGATACTATTCTAAACATCATTCATACACATTCCAAGTCTATCATATTTAAGTTTGGAAAACTTACTTACTTTTTCTTCTCCTTCACAAGACCTCTTAGGCTTGGGGCTTGAGGAGCTTGAGCCTTCTTTTGCTGCTTGAATTTTTTTACTTCATCATCAGACTCAACAGCTTCATCATACTAAATGATGACTTCTTATTTATTTTTCTTCTCTTCAATCTTCTTATTCACTTCATGTTTCTTCTTTTCTTCTAGCTTCTTCTTTTATTTTTCCCTCTTTATAGCTTCTTCTGAATTCTTCCTCTTGGTCTCTTTTTCTAGTGGAGACACTTGTGGGTTCTTCAATGTAGCACTCCTTGTATTCCTACCTATAGAAAGTGTGGGTGCATAGCTATATTCTCCAACCTCTATGAGCTCTTCATCAGAAGCACCTTCAAGAGTTATTTTAATATAAAAATATAAAAAATCCTTGACAATGTCTACTTTCTCACATTCCTGTAAATTTTAGTTGCCTTCAACTCTTTATGTACTTGGATCAATTGGTTTACTTAGTAGATTATTGACATACATATCTAGTATCTACTCATCTAATTCATAAACCATGGACATTACCCATGAAGTTATGAGCTCAACTATTTACATCATGCGTGTATATGTGACTAATATAAAGAAGATGGTTTTCTCATACCTCTCTACTATGGACTTAGGGATTCTCTCCCTTGCATGTATCAAAATTTGAAAACTTTTGAAGTATCTCCATATAATTATTGTTATCATCTCACTAGTCAACCTATGCATCAACTCCCTAATTTGCACTGCTATAAGTCTATCACCAGACCAAATTCTAGGACCAACTCTAAGAAACTCATTCATAAAGTAGATGAATATTCATAAAATTTGAGTTCCAAACTTAAATGAATTTTTCTTGTCCTTCTTGATCTTTGTGATATCCTGGATTAACTGACCTCTCATCAACTGACCTCTCATCACCTCACTTAGGTCATACTCCTTATTCTCTCTAAGAATTTGATATGCAGTGTATATTTTTGTCCTAAACATAGATTTGTCTCTACTTGAATGGTAAAACTTGTATTCAATAACCATATATGCAAATTTTACATCATATTGAATGATATAATTTATTTCCATACCTCTTTTATCAAGTGCCACTCTGTTAGTATCACATAAAGTGTCATTCTTTACAATATTTAGTGTAAGGATTCCATCGGATGCCCACAATCTAGTAACCACCTAAATTACCTCCTTTGTGATCTTCATGGGCTTGCTAAGCAACTTAAATTCCCCATGAATCTTGCTGAGTATATACCATATCCATTCCTCCTCTTCAATATATGGAAAATATGCAAACTGAGAAAAATTATTCTTCACTAGGATTTGAAATTTTGGTTTTAGTTGATGATCTTCTTCTCAGAGTTTAGTGTTAAAACAATACTTCAACTTATCCATTCCAAGATCCTCCAAAATTACATGGATGTATACCCTAAAATCCTTGGCATGCAAAAATCCATATGGAACATCAACAAGAGCACCTTTTGGATCTACCTCAACCAACTTGTATGGATGTTTCTTGAATTTGGGTCGTGGTCTCTCAGTAAAATCAACTATAACTGGGGTATCCTTCTAGATAAGTTGAATTTGCATAGATTTTCATAAAAGAATACCTTTTACCAAACCTAGGGTGTGAATGCAAATTGCTGAAGAAATCACTTCCTTGCCTTGATATTAATCATATTTTCCTCTAGAGAACATCTTCACTTGTTATTTTGAATACAATGTGATAAATGAAACTCACAAACTACCTTTTGTTTACCTTTTACCTAAATTTTGGTTGTAATATATGCTTTGTTCCCTAATCACTTCAAATGCCTTATTCACTATTTGGTTTTACATAAATCTACTATGCACCTTCCAATCTTGTCAAATCCATCTGGTAATGACTCAAAAAACTTCTACCCAAACATGATTCAATTACTCTAGACTTTTCATATTCAATCACCATCATCTTTAGGGGGTTTCATATGATTTATCTTATAAGGTCCCCCAATGCCAAATACCTATCTTCAATTCCTTGAGGAATTCCTAGCACCAGATCTAGGTGCAAACCGTTCTGGTGTGTTCTCAACATTCTTCTTAACCCATGTTTGCTTCATTTTCTTTCAAACCTCTTCAACTGTCACCTTTTCCTTTCTTTTATAAAATTTATGCTCACTCTTTCTCCTTTTGAACGGACCTCTATTGTTTGCATTATTCCTTTTGCAGTTCCTTTTAATATGACCAAATTTATTGCATTTTTAGCAAAAAAAATTCCTTTGTTCATATAACTTTTCTTGGTTGTGCACTGCTTGGAAATGTGTCTAAATCCATTGCATGCATGGAATTTAATGTTACCTTTGTTGGAAGAATTTTTATTCACAATATTCTTGCACTCACTTTCTTTATGACCATGTTTATTTCACTTAAAGCATTGAGTATTAAAAAGATGCATGATTCTTATCATCCAATTCCTATAATGCATGGATTTATGACCAAATTGATGACAGACAAAGCACTTACCACTAATCCTTTGAGAATTAGGTTGTCTTGTTGATAGATTCTTGTTCATCTTCTTCTCAGGTCTAGGCGTGTTAGATCTAGGTCTTTTTTGAGAATAATTAGAGGCTTCACCTTCCTCATATCCAATACCTCTATTTTCATATGGAGTCCTTTAACTTTCAAGAAAAGTATTAAGCTTGGATGAACTGATCATGAAATTTTCTTTGTAATAATTTTCTATCATATGTTCATCTATGAGTTCTTTTTGAAGATCATTTTCTCCCTATAGATCAACAATAAGTCTATTGCATTCATTCGATCTTTCCTTCAAGGAATGTTGTAGGTTTTATTCATTCTTCTTCCTAGTCTCAATCTCCCTGGTCATATTCATCACCATAAATTCCATCTCATGATTCAATTTAGTATTCTCTTGCTTATGTTTTTCACATACTTTGGTCTTTTCTTTTAGATCTTGACTCAACTATTAATTATCTGAGCTATCATTATCCTTTTTTCACAACTACTCACAAAGTTCCCTTCCCTTCACCTTGGCTTGCTTCAGTTGTTCTTGCAAACCTGAATCTATTGTTCCTTCCTAGATCTCCCTCAAGATATTAAACTTTCTTCAAGGGACCCGATGCTCTGATACTAAATTTTGGAATGAAGGAACATTGAGAGGGGGGGGGGGGGGAATGAGNTTGAGAGGGGGGGGGGGGTGAATGAGTGTTCTATAATTTTTTTGTCCTTTTAAATTGATTCCCAAACAAATTAATGTACACTATAAAAAATAAAGTGCAAGAACATAAAGTAAATAAAAGTCACACCATAATACATGTATTTTTATCATGGAAACCTTGTTACAGGAAAAGCCACTACGGGGATGACACCCACAAGCCAATACTCTACAAAAAATATTATCTTACAAAAGTTAGGAATGCACTTGCATTCAGGCTCACTGCTCAATTACAACCAGGGCTACAACCCTTTACAAGAAGGATCACTGCCTTACTGGATAAATACAATTATCACAATGTATTTTCAACTACTATAGTAGCATCAAATATGCTTGATTATAGTTTCATATAAGCACATGAGTCTGATATGATACACTTTTGCTTCTAACTGCCTCATTCTCTGCTCTTCGCTAATCAGATTATCAGATTACACTGTCCTACATCAAATCTATATGAAAACTAATATGTGCACTTTTCACATACATTAACTAACTTATAACCATTATATTCAAACCCTAATCCATTAATTATATATTTATGCAACTAAAAAATTGATCTGCCATACCGACTACCAAAAATGTTCCAGGGAAATGTAATATGTTTCGACCAAGTTGGTCAAATATTCAATTTGAAATTGATTTACCAACAAAAATATTTTATATATGTAGCTAAATATGTCGGTTTATCATTGAAATACAAAATTTAGTACAAAAAAATTTACCATGTCCACACAAAAATCTTTCACCATGCTGGCTTCTCAAACTATCAAACATAAAGTACCACTATTGAGATCCTTCTAACTCTTACCCAACATGCCACCAAACCTTCAAATTATTGAATTATACTTTGTATAGATTTTAAATTCTTCCCTTAGATGCACACCAAAATAAATTAACCTGAAATCAAACACCAGACCTTTTATTATAAATTGCTTGTACACTGTGTTCTTCATTTTTGTACTTAGCCAAATCTGACACTGACTTCTGGTCTAATATCCTAATGATTTGTACACATATAATTAGGATTTAAACATAATAATGTTACCATAAATTTCAAGAATCATCCATATATGTAGTCTCTCTTTCCATTTTTACAACATTTCCTTCATGTTAATGCAAATGTGCTTATGGATTATCAAGTTTAATTCCTAGATATTAGGATTTATTTGGTACCAAATTTTGTTTTTAGCTTGTGGCATGGAAAAAATGTTAATCTTTTTAAATCTAAAATCAATCCATTTCTTTCATTGCACTAAAATAAACATTGTATGGATACACATCATAAAATCATTTTTGGATTTGGTGCTTAAAATTGACGTGGGGTAAACAATTGAACAAAGGAAAAATACATTTGAGATTAGTGAATTACAACTGAACAAGGTAATTTCATCTGGTTTGGTGTTTTAAAAATGAACCCATGTGTTTATGTGGATGATTTGTAGATTAGTTAACATTTGATTTTGGTGTATAATTTGATTAACCTTGTGTCTTGATTTTTTGGTGCGCTTGCACAATATTTTAGTTTAAAAACCATTTAATTTTCTTAGAGAGGCCTATTTTGGGGTGCATTTAACCTCTAGAGGATGACCTCAAACTGGAAAACCCCTTTCAGTTGATATATAAAAAAGATGGGGGGAAAATCCTAGAAAGTAATATATATAACCAAGCTCAGGTGAGGTGTGTGGATGATAGATCAGATCAGGCCTACATGCCTATGGAGTTAAACTATTCCAGTAGAAAATTTAGTGTCTCAGACATGTAAAAACCAATTGGGGAGACTCCATTAAATCTTACTAAAACTCTAATAATTTGAGGCCACCCGGTTCACCCTTGAATGTCAACTTATTTCAATGAAAGGGGAGGGAAGAATCGCCCCCACTAGATCCCCATCATATGTGTCCCAAGGTATTGTGTTATTTGAAGATAAATATTCTTTGACACATCAAAATGTACCTACAAAAAGGCAAAAACACAGGCACATTCAAAAGGGATTACGTCCTAGAGCATGACAAGATGTGTGGGCTAACAAAATACCAAGAATGGGCCTGATATATTTTGTATGAATCCAATTGACCTTAGATTAGACTTCTTGTATCTAATTTTTGTTGTGTTAGACCAAGTGAAAACTTGTGAGTTGCAAAGATCACCAAACATACACATAACATTTCTTCTTTAAATCAGATCTGAAAACATATTTTGATTATGTGGTTATTTTATCTCTACATCTTCAAAATGTATTCCAAACAATGTCATATGCAGAACATCAAAACATCATAGATAAAAACACACCATTTGTTCTTATCCTTAGTTTCTGTGATTGAAATATTGTAGGAAATAAGTAGCAAGAAACTGAGAGCGGGGTGGGGGGTGAATCAATTTCTCCTAAAAAACTTAAAAATATAAACCCTTAAACCTTTAAAAATTGAAATCCTTTATCATTTTAATTTTTATTACTGATTTGAAAAATGTAAAGCATGTAAACACAAATCATAAAATATCAACACCATATAACACAATTTTTTTTATCATTGAAACCCAAACTAGGGTGAAAACTAAGGTGGGGATGAAACCCACAATAAGACTAGTACCTTTTTAGAAGAATACACTTATTAAAATATGGGGAATGCATATGCATTAAGGCACACTTCCTAGAGTTCACTACTCAATTTTTCTTGGGATACAACCCTAATGAAGTCTCTCTATCACACTCATATAATAAATCCAACACTTTTAGATCTCTAAAAGTTCTTCATAGAAACATATGCCTTCTGAAATCTTCCAAACACTAGGGCACACACACAACAACAAAAATAAAACCCTAATTCACCATATTTATCAAGAAATAGGTCAACAAAAACTAATCCTCAAACATTCAACTCTTAGCGCTAAAAAAACCATCTAGATCACTACACATTTTCCAAACCTTGATTAGATCCTTCACAAACACCTCGAGATCATAAGCATAACCCTAAAACATTTTATCAATCTCTCATAAACCATTTTATCAACTTTTCTTGACATGTCAGCTAAGAACACAAAAACATCATCAAATCCATTGAACTTGGTCACCTTGATCAATGCAAGCTTCCAAATCATCACACACATAATTATAGATCATCCTAAGGCATCATGAAGCTAAAAAAAACAATCAAATTGATCACACTCATCAGATCTATCAACATTTCATGCTAAACCTCAAGAAAAATATTACCCCTAACTTAAATAATTGTAAATGTAAATTGTGGACCATCAGAATCAAATACCCTTTGAATGTTAGACACATTTATATGTCCTTAATACATTCTCAGTTGCACAACCATAGATCTCACCTTGAGTACATGCACGAAATCATTTTGTGCAACTCTGTTACACTAGAAAATAGTCAAATAACCAGTCTTCATCCATGACATCATATCTTGATCAAATCATGATGTCATTAGCTAAAAGTTTACATGAACCATGTAGACAACCTCTACAGAATTCCATGAGGTGAGTGACTCCTTATCTTCAGTAAGATTCCTTTTCCATTCTTCTAATCATCCTATATTACTAGAAAATCTACACAAAAAATATATAGACTACATAATATATATTTTGACATTAATGAAAACATTGTTATCTCTATGTATATTTTATTGTCATTAGTTAAGGAAAATTTATATGAGTCAGAAGACTCAATTGGTGAAAATGAGAAAGTAAATATTTAGCTAGTCGGTAATGTATACTGAGCAAGGAAGTGAATTCGGTAAAGCACACAATAGAGTTGAAGACACTACACCAAAAGTCTATAGTTACCGAATAGCGAGCATATATTAAGTACACCAAGTACTAAAGTTCAAGTTAACCGAGCAAAGAGAAGTCACTCTACCAAGTTACTTAATTGTTTGTAACATGATAAGGATACATTTAATGAATTGACACAAAATTAATTGTGATTCTACAATGCACGAAGATTAGTTTTTTACAAGATCAATGATCAAATTTATTCAAAGAGAAGATATGAGAAGAAGATTAAGCGGTTGATGAAATTTTGTTATTTCCAAGAAAAAACCAACTACCAAGGTAAAAGTGACATAGTCACCGAGTGGAAACGAAGATCTAATGGTTAAAATAAATCACATCAAACCTAACACATGATTAAGAGGCAATAAATATTATATTTAATGGATGATTTAGAGAGATAGAGACATAGTGATGATATAGAGAAGGCTGATACTGTTAGTGAAAGTAAAAGGAGTTATTTGAAGAACAAAGATCAGTTTTGAGAGCACCAAGTAGATATCTAGCTACAACGGAGAAAATCTGAGCACTGTTACAGTTTGGTAATTAAGGTAACACAAATTTTAGAGCACATAGAGTCTGATCAACATTTTTTTTTGATGCAATATAGCAGGCATTGTTAATTTGTTAATACTATTGTATTGAGAGCTAGAAATCCCAATACTGGGTAGATCTTAACCAATATGATATTTGTAAAACCTTTAATAGGGTACATATCTAAGTGTAGATATTGTAAAATCCTCTAACTAGGTAGACCTAACAAGTATTTGTATACTCTTAACCAGGTAAGCTATCAAAATGGCTAAACATTGTAAGATCTAACCGAGCACCCTTTATATTGGAGTTAGTGAAGGGCGTGGTTATCATCCCCACTGTGGTTTTGTCCTCTAACCAAGGATTTATGCTTAAAAAAATCATAGATTTATGAGTTCATTTAATTGAATATTTTGATGTTATGTTTTATGAGCTTTATATTAGTTTTATTTGAAGTTATTGAATTTGGAAAACAAAAGCAACAAGCAACATATGGTTATAGATAATTTCAGTTATAACAGTTTTTGTGGTCCCAACTTTCCATAGTCATTCCAACAATTGGTATCAAAGCTACTATTCTTGAGTTAGAAGGTTTGACCACCTGAGAGTTATAGATATTAGTCTTGGGAAGTTTTAGGCAATTCAAAAGAATTGATGGTCTTGAATCTGGGTTGGAAGGTGCAAGAGAATTATGAAGATATTATAATTTTCCATTAGTATATGCAAGGAAAAACATGATCTACACCATTGGTTTACACTACACCAACAGGCAGGGAACAACACTACGTGACGCCAAGGTTACCCGATACTGCCAAGTACAAAGCATCCCGAAAAACACTATTCAGTGTTACTCGATGACAAAAAGGACAAAGGAACCCGAAGAGTAACCAATAGTGCAACCTGATGAAACAACAAAGAGTGGAACTCAAAAGATGAAGGGAACCCGACAATTAGTTCAATAAAGGAACACTGACAGACTTTCAGTTTGACCCAATGATCAAGAACTGACAGTCAGTTACATCCCACAAAAAGTGGATCTGACTTTCCACGTCAGATAAATCATTGAAGTTTTATATTTAGATTCTTGATTTGTTTTAAATCCATTATGTGCAGAGAAAGAAATGTAATTATTATTGTTTTAATCAGTTTAACTATTTTAAAACATGCAAACTAAAGGATCAAGGTCAAGTTGTATACCTTGGATCTAGAATTAACATTGTAATGCGTGATTCTAGAATAGGTCAAATACTTGTATAAATAGATGCTCAATCTATTGTGAACATGTTGCTTGATGATGATTGTAGCCACTGAGAGAATCTAAGGATCAAACAAGAGAATTCATGCAGAATGACAGAAAATGATCAACTCAGTTTCAAGAATAGAACATAGGCTACCAATGAGAAGGAAAAGGTATTAATCAATAACTATAGGTGATATTCATATTCTGTGAGCTTTAATGGATCTGTAATAAGAAATTGTATATTTCATACAGTTAGGTCAAACATATTGTACTCATTCTAACAAGTGTAGTACACTTAAGAAATCCTTTCAAGGAAGGTGGACTTATCAGTCCTATTGTAAATCTCTTAATCGAGTTCACACTTCATTAGTGTTGCTAAAGCTCTTAACAGAGTAGATCTTAATAGGTCTCCAATTTAATACTCCTAACAGGGTAGATCATCAGAATTGATCAATTTTAAGCCTTTACTAGCTCCCTTCCATTCTGCAGATAGTGAAGTTTTGTGGGTGCCATCCCCACCACAGTTTTTACTTCCTAATAGGACTTTTCTACGATATCATATCTTGTATTATGTGTTTATTACTTTCATGAATGTTTCTATGAATGTTGCATACAATTAAGATTATGAATTAATACTACATGCATAATAAAGAATATTAGATATGATCAGTAATACAATAAAGATTGTTTACTAATGATGAAAGGTGAAAAGTGTTAAAATTTTTATAGGTACTGATTCAACCCTCCCCTCTCAGTACTACTTCCCATTAAACCCAAAAATTGGTATCAGAGCTAAGTCTCTTCTTGGAAATATTAAAGGCTTAAGAGAAAAGATCATACAATGGAGAAGTACAAACTTGATAAAAATATTGAGAATAAAAAGCTTGAAATTAAGATGTTCTATGAACAGTATAAAGAAGTGAGAATCAAGATGAGAGAGTTGTTAGATGAGAGAAAAGGTATGGCAACTCAGAGCAATGAAAAATATTATCAAGAAGAAGAGATTCCAGATTTCTTTGAGTCTTCAGGATCAACTACAAACAAAGTATTAGATACATCAGAAGAGAACATCACAAATCTAAAGGAGATCAATCAACATCTGACAAAGCAAATAAAGATGCTACAAATTGGTCAAGAGACCATGGTAAGAATGATTGATCTGATGAGTTCTACTAGACAAGCTAAAACAAAAAGAGCACTAGCTATTGATGACAGGAGGAAGATTATAGAGAAGGTACAAGAAAAGGAGTTAGAAATTCAAAGACATGCTAATCATCACCATGAGATTACAAATTAGATTATTCTTATGAGTCAAGAAGAAAAAATAATGAATATAGAACTCATTGAAAGAGTAGGCTATTGGTGAAATAAGAGAAGAAAATGAAAAACTAAAGCATGAGATTAGAATTCAACAACAACATAATGAAATTATTAGAAAGGCTGAAGAAAGCAATAAAAGAATGGATGATTTTATTGAAGGAAAATGAAGAGTCAACAACAACAATTGGCTAGGCTTTATCAAAAATAGAGAATCATAAAATTAATCCAATCCAAAGAATGTATATGAAAATCCAAGACCGAGAAAGCTTAAATGAAAACACTATGGAAAGCATGGCCACACATCAAATGTATGCAGAGGAAAAATGAAAAGTATTCCTAAATCTACATCTTCATTCATAAGATTCTGTTATAAATGTAAAAAGAAAGGACACAAAGCATATGAATGTAAGTCTAAAATGGATCAACCAAAGAAGGAAACCTACATGGAAAAATACTGTCCTACATGTAAAATGAATGGGCACACAAGTCTTGAATGCTAGAAAAAGAAAAGGCAAGCATGGAAGCCTATAGGTCAAGAAACTCCCTATCAACCAAAGAGAATCGATAATAAATATGTATGGGACTATAGTACATGGAAAAATTGTACAACATATGGTAGATATGGTCACATTGCTGCAAACTACATGAGAGCATGAACAAAAAGTTCTAGAGGATGGAAAAACCTCAAAATGACATGCTTACACTATCATAAAGTTGGTCATCTCAAGAAAGACTACAACAACCGAATGACAGAGACAAGCATATATCCCAATGGAAACACCATTAAAGATATCCGAAGGGATAGAGACAAAATGTGGAGAAAAGCTTCAAGAAATGATGAAGCTAGACCAAGAAATGCAAATGGTGACACCCCATCCAATGGATCTGGTGACATCACCACCCCCACTTAAGCTAAACAAGTAAGTATGGAACTACACTACACCAAGTCATATTTTGCATAAGTTCCATTATACAATTGATAGATAGTCAAAATCAGCATGAATAAAGATGCATATTATGTTACTTGTTATAATTCTAAGAAAATAACCCCATCGGTAAACACATACCAAAAATCATCAGTGAATATAAATGATGAGCTCTCTACACTTACCGAGAATTATTGGTCAACACATAAAATGGCTAAGTTGCTAATGTAACCTGACACCCATCAGTAAGGAAGCAAAGTTACAATTATTGTCTTGACACAACATCGATATCCATCGGTGGAAGAAAAAATCTTAACACCTATCTCGAGCATCCTGTCTCCACTGATAATGATATTTGAGGAGTCTTCCCGACAAACTTTGTCTTCATAACTTGACGAGTCATTGAGCATTTATGACAGACTTAGGGAAAAAGTCTATAAATACTTGATGGGAGAAATTCATTTTGCACACGTGATTTGAAGAGAAAGAGAAAAGCAAAAATAGAGTGATAAGAGAGAAAATAGCAAAGTGACCTTGACTCGATCCAACACACTCCAAACAGATCATTCACAAGGTTCACAGATCAAAGTAAGTACCAAGCTCAACAAAGAACTCTGTTATTATTTTCAAGAAAGCCCTAAATTTGAAATACGATGGAAACCACTTCAAGAACCATAAAGATTAAGAATGATAAGAAGAATGTGGTTAAGCTAATGAAGAACATCACTTGTGTGGAACCAAAGTACAAGATATGCCCAAAGATTACATCGCATCCTAATGATTCCATCGTATTTTTGAAAATCCCACCTAGGGTTTTGCTGATAGAGGATGTAAAGTCCTACATTCACTGCAAGATTGTTGAAATAGGTGATCTGGAGATAGACCAAGCTTACAAGAAGTTGTGTGATGCAAAAGGAAACCTGAAAGAAGAACACAAGCCTATGCAAGTTAAAGGGATAAAAAATGCCCTATATTTCCTAAGGGTTTTCAAAACTAACTAGATTAGGTTAGTTTTGAGTAGAATGCATGACCAAAAGTTGTGGTTAGATGAACCTAAGAAAATCACTAAGGATGTGTTGCATGCTATAACTGGTTATCCCATAACTGACAAGCCTACGAAACAAAAGCATCCCTCTCAGCCAGAATTTTAAAAACTCACAAAATCTATGTGGGACAATAAAGGTCTTAAGGTGAAAACCATCACCGGTGAGGAACTGAGGTTTGGTGCATGTGTGATAGGTTACAAGATCTTCTAGGCAAGAAGGATAAAAAACATAGCTTCAATAGCAGTAAGCACAACTTACAAGATAGTGACAAAGGGAATACAGATGGATCTATGTGAGATCTTGTTGAAACAACTTGATGAGAACATGACAACAATAAGGTCTGCAAAGAATAACACATGTAAGTTCAGTTCACTCATCATGTGTATATTATTTTACTTTCAAGAATACTTTCCTTTAGTAGGCAAAGTAAAGTGGGATACTACCAAACCAGTCACATTGCAAATTAGTGATCTTATCAAGTCACTAGGAGACAATTTTGAATCAGTGATGACTGCATACTTCCTTGAATTCAAGGAAAAGATGATGAAAAGAGTGAGGATCCGTAAGCAATTAATTGAGAAACATAGGGATGAGATATGTTTCATGGTAGACACAAAATTCACTCAAATTAAACTAGTTGTACCAAGAAGAACTTGGTTAGCACCTCTTGACTATGAAATTAACATAGATCAAGCTACAAATGCAATTGATGCATTGATCAATGAACCACTTGACAACAAACAACCAAGATTTGGAACTTATGAAGAGGCCAAGTCCAAGATAAAAATAGGCCTAGTAATCAAGAAGACTGTCAACAAGAAGAAAAAAATGGTAAAGAATCTTGAAAATATTCTATCAGTTAATGAGGAGGAAAAAGAAAAAAACAAAGGAAACTGAGGAACATGCTACCATCAGTGAAGGGCAAGATGAGAAAAAATCAGATTCGGAGGCAACTAAGTCTGATACACCTCCACCTCCTACAAAGAAACAAAGAACAAGGAGCCAAACTACAAAGACTGATACCACACCTCTGAAGAAAGGTCAAGTGAGGACCTATAAGAGGAAGCAATAGATAGAGAAACAAATTGTGAAGGAAACACCTACAAAAAGGGGGAAAAGAATGGTCAGGACCAAAGTCGACATTGAAGATTCCAAAGAGGATGAGCTTGATATAAGTAAGAAAAGTTTTCTCACTAGAAAAATTGATGAAATTGCTGAGTCAATTGATACTACCGGTACAATGACTGATAGGAAAATCAGACAATGGGATAAACTTGAGCTAGAGGACCAAAACAAGATACAAGATGCAATAATCAGGGCAATGGTCAAGTTAAAATATGTACCAGTAGAATCTATAGGCCAAATACCCAAAGAGCTAGGTAATATAATTTCACAACAATGGTCATATGCTCTACGCACCAAAAATGAAGCAAGGGAGAGGGTACTTGTCACACTTATGCCTCCCGAATCAAAGATGGAAGAGATCAAGGAAATAATGAAGAAGAACTCAAGTAAATTTGTAGCTAAGATAAGAGCTTAAAAAGTTCTAGAAGATAAGTTTATAGAGATGGACAAAATAACTGAGGCCAAATAGAGACAACTCTTAGATCTACCTGTAGAATCAACAAGTTGTGAGAATCAATTACTTCTCACTGACACACCTCATGTAGAGGAGGAGAAAGATAAGGAAATTCCTAAGCACATTGCTTTGGACAATGTAGATAATAATGAGCCCATTGACTTAGAACAAGTCATGGATGATCTTGACATTCAAGACATCACTCAGTATGATTTAGATAAAGATCCTCAGAAAGAAGATGATGTAATTTTCATGTCTCTTAAGGATCAAATAAAGAAACAAAAATTGGAGACCCAAGGAAATAAAGACATGGATGTTGCTGATGAAATATGGCCAAAGACTTAAATTATTGACATCAGAGGAATAGACCCTACTGATCAACTACAAAAAGATGAAGATGGCATTGCTCAATAGGATCAAATTGATGAGCAGGACACAACACTAGATGTAGCAATAGTGAGTACTTAGGATAACATGCCAGTATTGATGAAGGTAATCAATCTGCTGGAAGGAAATGAAGAATCATCTATAGCAGATACAAGCATACCCAAAGACAAGGTTGATGCAGAGACAAAGGACACAACTAATGCACCAAAGGATACAACTATAGAACAAGCTACAACCGATGATCAGAAAGATAAGTCTACTAATCAGAGCAAAGAATAAGCACAAAAAGTAGAAGAGGAAACATAGAAAGAAAAGAAAGAAGAAGAAAAGGAAGATGAACAGGAAAAGAAAATAGAAGAGAAATCTACAAATACACCCAAAGTTGATGGAGAGACGTCTTCACCAAACTGACAGGTGAACCCCGAGTAGAAAACACAAGAAGCTTCATAAAAAAAGCCTTCACCGAGCGCTTGAAAAAAGATAACTAAACTAGAAATGGTAGTTCATACATCTGCGTCCACACAAATCTCAAGGAAGAAGATGAGTGTTGATGGGACTTTATGACCGGGTCTGCTAATAGAGGTAAGTTGTCACCAAGTACCGGGGTACCAGCCAAATTCTCTTGTAAAGGTTTTCCAGAGAAATGAGATTCCCTGGGCCTTCAAGCACCTAAGAGTTGGGTCTCGATAGTGTGGGGGGCTTAGTTGGGAGTGTGACTATTTTTTTTTGGGGGATAGCTGGTTATCTCAGCTCATCTACTTTGGGGATTTGGGTAGGTTGGGTTTCCTTCAAATGCTCATCAATTTTACCAAAATAAACTTTAAAAGACACAGTAGGGTTAGAAATATTCCATCTACTTATAGTTTATACCAAACATTCAAAAAATCAACCATGCTCTAACATCCTACACTAAATACTGAATAAACATAGAACCAACAGTTCATATTTATCCAATAGCGAGGAAGAAGAAGGTCGTTAATCTACTTAAAACATTAGAGCAAGGGACATAAGGAACATACATCACAAAAAGAACATTAATACAGAGATTAGAATGCTAACAACACCATTGAGAGAATCCTTCCTTCTTCATTAACATGTTTCCAGCCAACACTGGTGCATACAATAATGTCAGACCCAAGGGAGCATCTAACTACTGAGAGATTCTAACAACTAAGGAGCATTGAGGTCTGCAACTAGGAACGAAAAAAACTGAAAGTGCTATAGCTATGGATTGCAAAATCATCAATTTCACTGACCCTTGGAATGAGGTTGGAATTATTATTTATACACAAGCTTTACCCTAAAACTAACCTAATCCAATTTACACTTAATCAATAAAATACAATTTACGGTGGCCGGTACTACCTGAACCATGCTACAAAGACTTTTAGATGGAAAAGGTCTGACATGTTATAAGAATAAGACAAGAAAGGAGGAGTGGAAAAATCAGCCTCAAGAAGAGAGCCAAAGGGAGAAAAGAAGAAATATGATTCCCCAGGGATCGAGGCTACATGCCTCATCAATGGAAAAGTGGCTCCCCATCTCCAATGTGCCAGGTGTTAGGTTGGAGCGGTGCCTTGGGAAGACCACCTGTTAGAACCATCTTGTTGAGCTAACATGTACTGCTGGAGTCACCCACCTCCTAACATCCTTATTAACTACTTTGAAAGTGACTAGTCAACTTTGGGAACTAGTACACTGGTCACCGAAAGAGTACAAAATTATGGGATCCAAAACTCTGGGATCCAGAAGCTTGCACTCCCAAAGAATGAATAAATACAAAATACATCTTCCTATGATCATCTCTAGAACCTAAAGGATTTTATTATTCCTCAGTATCATTGAAGGTTTCCAGAAGCTCGGTGATTCCATCTTCGTCAATATCTTTGAGGCCGGCCCAGCGGTACTTGGCCACCTCCACATGCTCACCGAGATCAAGAACATTTGCTTTAAATTTTATGGCCATCTTTTTCGTGTCATGACCTTGTAGCACCATGCGAGTTAGCCATGTCATTTTTTCTCCATCTATCCCCTCTAGGGATTGATACCGAGGTTCCATTAGCTCATCAAATTTTCCCATGATGTATTCCTCTGGATTTTATGTTTCAGTACTAAAAGGATCAACTCTGGAGACCTTCGAAATGAATGACTTACATAAATTAAAAGAATATGGAAATTCTTGGACTTTGTCATGCAGGGCCCCTACTAGTTGCTTGATTACCTCCAATGTGAGGTCAAGTCTGGAGTGCTGGGTTTGGACAAAGTCAAAATACTCCTCTCCCAAAATTCTGGCCTTGGAGATAACTTCTTCTCCAATACTAATGAGCTCTGCCAACTTAGCCTTCCATGCTTCATACTTTTCAATGTTCCCCTCCCAGATGAAGACAATAGTTTCATCCTAGTGTAGGGTATTGCTGGCTACATATAAGTCTGGGAGTGTGGATACTAAGAAACATTGGACATTTCCCACCTATTCGGTAATCCATTCATCAATCGCCTGGGCCTTTCTCTTCATAGCTCGTAGTGAATCTATGTCACCCTAAGGGAGCTGTGTCCTAGATGTGGAGACTTCCAGGGAAATGGAAGTAATAGGCTATGCAAGCTCTGTCAGTAGCCCCATGAGGTTTGCATTCTTTTCCTTTTCCACCCTAAATTTTTGGGCCTCCTTTTCATAGCGGGCCTCTACGGCCTTGGCTGCTTCTTTTAATAGGTCTAGTTCACCCTGTTTCCCTCTCTTCCCTAGAGATATTTTGGTGATGGTGTATTCATCAACCTTTTCTATTGCTTTTTCTGCATCTAGGGAAGGTGTTGCAATCACCACAACTGTATCTCCGCCTGGCCTAGTCTGAAGTGTATGGACTATCCAAGCTTTCTTGGCCTTGGGAGGATTCTGTGCCTATGCCATCATCTCCACCAAGGAGAGATGGACCTTGGGTGTTACTGGGGCCTTTCTCTTACGAGACTCCACCAACCATTGTGGTGGTAGGGGTGGCCTTGCAGCCATAATTTGTTCCTGTAGTTCCCCTCTAGGGTTTTGTTGTGTCTCCCTAATATTTTGAGCTATTTTTGACTCCTTTCTTGCATTCTTGGGCTCATCAACAATATTTATTTCAGTAGTACTTATATCATTTGCCTTGGTGTATGTACCTTTAGCATTATTTGGATAACTGTCTATTTCTCTAGGGTTCTATTCCCCACCTTGCTGTTGTTCTTCACTAGCCCCTTCTGCTAGAATATTTTCTCTTGTTGGTGCATTTTCTGGAGGTGGTGGAGGAAGTGGGCCGAGATTCAGCATTTGGGCCATTGTGATTACCTCACCTAATGTTACCCTTGGAGGCAGCATTTGGACCATAGCAGTTGGGGTTACGGTTGGTCTCATGGGTCCAGTTTTCCCAACTGATGTCATTTTCTTGTCATGTGTTTGCCTGCTCTCCATGGTCCCTACAATCTATATCTCTGGGATGTCAGAGATGTCTACATGTTCTTGTTATTTTTATTCTTCTACTCAGGCTTCTTTCTCTTGGGAAACTTCTTATTTTGGGACCTCTTCTTCCTGTGTGGCGATCTCTTCCACTGACTTCGTGATATCTCTCTGCAAATTCCAAAAATCATTAGTCCCAAACACATCATCAAATTCATGTGGAGGGGAGGTCTTCGGGATATCTTTGGGTCTTGTGTTTGGCTCCGGGGAGTCAGAAGAAACAATTTGTATTTCTTGGATGCTTGGCATCCCAAGTTCAGGCTCCACCTTTGGCTGAGGATTTGTATTCTTTTTCTTTCTCCTAGTTACCAAAGGGGGACCTACATCTATCATAGCTACCTGCTCCTCCTCCACCATGGTCCTTGTAGATCAAACCATCAATGCTACCAATGAAGGGGAAGAGGGAGGATGAACGGGTCCGGCCATACGTACCGGGGTGGCTAGTCGAGTGATCAATTTTTCTTTCATCTGCTGGGTGGCTGCTAGCGTCTCTTGCATTTGTTCCATTATGGGGGTCATAGATGGGGTTTGTGATGGGTTCCCCATTATAATTTTTCCTCTATCCTCCCCTTGTGAGGAGTTTCCAGCCCTAGAAGTTGAGCCCTACACAAGCGGACCAAATTTACATGTGCTTCTTGGGCATGCCTTAAAATATGTGGCTACATTCAACCATGTCGTGGGTAAGATCCTTAATCATTGGACCTTTGTGGGCATTCCATTCTAATGGAGGGAGAGTCATTTTGTCTACTCCCTTTTCTTTATATTATGGGTCCATAGTGGACCCAGTGTCTACGAAGTTGTCTGGGAACTTTCAAAGCTTCAACCTCTCCATCATCCCCATTGTCATCCGGATGAAGTGCTAGCTTTGGACTTCAAAGTCATCCTGGAAATATTCCCAAAAATCCTCCATGTGAAATTCATGGGGTACTGAGGCCCAGGGAAGTTTCGTTTCTATTTTTCCTAGCGGATCACAGTTTTTCCACGTCAGATAGAATTTTGTTAAGCCCAAACTTTTAAGCTCACTGTCCACCTCCTTATCCATGGCCAGACTACAAGAATAGTTCCCATAGGTGATTGGGAATGGAACATTTGTTACCTTCTTCACCGTGAAGAGGGCGTGTAGCTCTAAGATCTTCTGGTAGTATTCCAAAAGAATTATTTTGTTCCCATAATGCTTGGGTAACAAATAGGGCTTCCCTTAGAAGCTAATCACCCGAATATAGGTATGTTGCTGAAATTGAATGTAATAGTGGCCATAACTTCTGACCAAATTTGTTTCCTCCTTAGAGAGGTGGTACCTAACATCTCGGGTAGGTGTGAAGAGATTGTAGTAAATGAAAGCATCATTTACTCGACAAAAGTTGAGGAAACTAGCCTCCCATTAGACTTGTGGGAAATAATCCCAAGGAGCATTTTGGCCCAGGCCAACCCTGAGTACACCTGTAGTGAGAGTAGCCCATTTGTAATGGAGGGTTGATGTGTTAATTTCCACAAAAGTAGGACATCATGTAAAATTTAGAGGTCCAGGTGACCTAGAGGAACTGGGAGTCTACATGGTTTGAGATGATGGTGGCCCAATCAAAATATTTCTCGCCAGAGGAGATGCCCAGCAAGAAGTAGTACATCCACACCAAGAATTCCTAGGCATAGGGCTGTCTAAAGATCCTAGATAATGATATGATCCCCATTTGTATACTTTCCTTGAATTCTATTTGGGGGATCTCTAGCTTCATCCTTTTGGAGTCTTTCTTTGGGACGTTAAGCCAATTATTGTTCAGATACTGCCAGGCCATGTGTTCCAGTTCTATAAATTCCCCCAAGGCCATGGACCAGGTGAGGATGACTGCTTCATCAAACTTGGGAATCCCCAGACCTACCTAAAAAATTTGTAGCGTCCAAAGACACCATGGGGGTTGGATATCCGGTCAGGATTGAGGCAGTGAGCATGATAGCTCAGACAAATGAATTGTAGTGTGGGGCTAGAATAAGAATAATTTCCAGGGCTTGCACAAAGTAGGGGAAGCAAGCAGCTTTGAGAATCCCAGAATTGCCGATATTGATGGCCAATGGGTCTCTGGGTGTTTGTTGGATATACTTAATTTTTACTAGGGCTTGCATTTCTGCCCACATTCTGATGTTGGTGTTGGTAATCAAATAAACCTTGGATTCAATATTTGATCCCATGATAGTGTTTCCCTTCAAGTACTTCATGGTTAGTGGGAGATTTTCCAGGGCCCTCTCGATCTTAGTCCTGATGGCCACCTTGGTGACTGCCATGGTGGGGAGATCTAGACTCCTGGGTGGAGAAGATGTGGATGCCTCTGACATGATTAATGAGTTTGATGTTGGCAAACTACAAAGCAAGATGACAGTTAGAATTTATACAAGACAAAACATTACTTTGGGATCTGGAGATCTTACTATCGCATCATGTCTTCACCTAAAAAGTTAGTTCATGTCAAAATCCAAAAAATATATGCATATAATGGAGACTTAGGAATTTGACCACTATCCGGGCCCTCGGGGATTCCAGCATGTATGATGAAAGTGGGATAGGGGCCAAATGAGGATAGAGGACCCGGAGTCTGAAAAACCAACCACTGGGTGACATGGTTGAAAGATGAGCAATACTAGGCTGACATGGATGTCACATGGTCATGTAATAAATGGAAGTTATGGAAATAACACTGAAAACTATCCAAACATGTACAAAGAAAAAGCCACTTGGTTGGACTTGAATGCGTGCATGGGAAATTAATTCACCATTAAGACTGCCGTGACAGAGGAGAGAGAAAACCACCATGGTTCAAACCAGCAAGGAGCTGAGTCTGAACCAAGTGGTATTCTTTCATGTGGGAAAGCTCACAAATTTAGGAAATCATGGACAAGGGCGTGGTCAACTCAACACAACATCAGAAGGATATACACCAAAAATATAGTAAAATATAGAGGGCTGAGTGCCAAAACATATACACATAACTTACAAAAATTTACATAATATACAAAAGAACCACAAGATGCGTAGGAAACCACCCTTAAATTACAACTGCATGGAGGGTGGACAACCCTCTGCCAGTGCCGACCCACTGATGGGAGGTCACTAAAAACAAGATCAGGGATGAAAACCGCAAACAGAACCCAAAACAAACAAGAAACAAAAAGGAAACAAAACTCAAAAAGCAAACAAGAACCGGAAAACCAAACTCCAGAGAATGAAAGGCGAAGGATTACCTAGAACATGAGAAATGTAGGAAGGAGGAATGCTAAAAAATTTTGCAACAATCTAACCTTCAAAACCACCATGAGCATGCATTGTAAACCACTGGTAAAATTCCACTAAACACCGGGAGCAAAAGCTTATTTAATCACCTTGATTCACCTTAATCATTCTAAATGCTCTAAGTGTTTGATTGTGGTAAATTTGAAAATGATAGGTAACTTCTATTTATACCCTTAGGGTAAAAATGCATTGTGTTCCTTCTGTGAACCCTAGAACTTGCAAACCGTTAGACTCCAAGCCCATGGATTCCATGCGACCATACCCTCTCATGAAAGAAGATATGATGGCAGAGAATCCCAAAGTCTAGAATCCAGCTTTGGAAGAGACAAATGAACTCCGAGACTAGGTCTTGGAGATACAAGAAGACACCAGCAAAAGAAAGACACCCTCATAGAAGAAAATCCCAGAGGGAAAACAAAGAAAAACCAAGGAAAACCAGGCAAGAGAAAAAAATAAAAAAGGGGGACCCAACATTTTGCCTACAAAATGTAGGGATGGGTATGCAGGGCATAACAAATGGTGACTATCTAGGATGGATGCCTTCATGCATTCGAGAACTTTAGAATCTCTGCTTAGAAAAACCAGAATTAATCTTTAAGTGGAGCATCATGCTTGCAAAGTGCAAGGTGTTTGAGAAAATCTAGCCCATCAATGATTCAATCCTTTGGTCTTTCGTGAGTTGTGAAGTGTGTGATTTGAAAGAAAACCAAGCTGATGACCTCTGAGAGAAGTAGAGAAGAGGAACTAATTAATTCAAACCAAAGTCATCATATTTTGCATGTTTCCCCTGGATATCATAATTTCTCCATTCTTCAATTCACTCTTTTCCTTTTCTTTTTTGGGTGGGAAGGCGATACTTCTTTCACCATTAACCTTAAGCTTAGCTAATTTTAATGGTGGTACTTCTTTCACCTTTCCACCCACTTTAATTTTCAAAATAGGAGAGAAAATTCTAGAACCTGAGATATTTTAATGATTTTTAGACTTGGTCAACAAACCAGTGCATCTGATCTGCCCTCAGTGTGTCTGATTACTTGTTTCTTTTGGTTTTAATTTAACCGATTTCTAGATTGTGGAGATGTGAATCAGAGGAAGATTACCCATAACCTTTTACCATACTTAAAAAATAACTCCAGAGTGTGGACGAATTCCACCATGCTAACAATATATTCCAAATTTGTCAAAATGCAAAGGTACCGTTCCAGAGACTAGATGTTATGCGAAGCATACTGGTCTGCAAAAGAGAAGGAAAAATGCTGGGAACCCAGGGAAAACAAAACAAAAGAAAATGAAAAACAAACACAAAAGGAAGTGGTCCCAGAGGATGGCCAATAGACTATTTACAAGGACAAGGTACCCCAAATGGAACACTAGGAAAGATATTTACATGTGAGAACTTTACACAGAATACAACTCTGGACAAACTTATCACATAATTTACTCAAAATAGTGCTTGAGAAACTATCCATTGATAGGAAATGGGATGGCTTCTCTGGTCATGGTGTCAAGGTGATAACTGTTTGCCCCATAGATCTTAGATATCAAATATGGTCCAAGCCAAAGCCACTGAAATTTATTGTGTTTTCCCTTCTTTTCCCGGGCTTTGTCCCACAAGAGGACCAAGTCTAAAATTTGAAAGGCCTTATACTAAGATCTTCTGTCAAACCATTGTTTTAATATTACTTGGTAACACACAAAATGTTCAAGGGCTGTGTCTCTTTTTTCCTCCATCCACACTAGATTCAGGAGCCGAACCTCCACAATGTTGTCCCAGTTGCTGAATTCCTGCATAAATTGTAAAACTGGGATCTGTAAGTTGATGGAGAATACTAGATTTTGGCCATAAACTAGATGGAATGGGGATGTTCCTAGGGATACCTTAATTTAGATACAATATTCCCAGAGGGTGAATCTTAGCTTTTGATGCTAGTCCTAGGGGTTCTATTCTAGCAGATGTTTGATCACTTCAAGTAGATTTTTATTGGTTGATTCAGCAACACCGTTCCCCTGGGGGTAATAGTTGCTGGAAAACTTCAGAGTGATCTTCCTTTGATAGGCCCATTCAAGTAATTGCACTAAAGAAAATGCTAGACCATTGTCACATACTATAGCAAAGGGCATTCTAAATCTTGTGATGATTTTTTCTTCCAGGAATTTCATAATTACGTCTGTCGTGTTGTTTTTACAAGGGATTTCTTCAGACCATTGGGTGCAATAATTGGTAGCAGTCAGAATGTACCAGTGGTTGGTAGACAAATTGGGGTTGATCTCCCTGATAAAGGAAAATGCCCATTTGGTGAAAGGTATAGCTTCAAAGACTGGTTGCAAAGGCATGACCAGGTTCTGCTCATGATGTGCCACATTTTGACAAGTATGACATCTCCTAATGTGAGTATAGACATCCTTGAATATACAGGGCCAATAGTATCCAGCCCGGAGGATCTGATGGGTAGTGGCGTTAGCTGAGCCATGCCTGATTCCAAAATACCTGTGAAATTATTCAATCATTTTTGTAGCCTAGTCCCTATCTATACACCAGAGATATACCCCCTCATAATTCTTGCAGAAAAAATGTGCCATTTTTTATCATGAAGTGCACATTTTTCAGCTGCAAGGCACGACGTTTGTTTGGGGGTAGCCCCTCAGGAATTTATTGTTTAGTAATAAGTATACCAGGTTGGTATACCATGGGTCTTGAGTAATAGAATCCACTGTGTATGTCTGGCATTCGATGTGGGGAGTCTCTTCTGTCATCACTCTACATAGTCCCTTGCCTCAGACTATCTTCATGGGTTGCATTTCCAGGTCATATTCCTGGAGGATGGTCATCCGTTTCCCCCGTCTTTCACCCAATTCACTCTACATGAGTAGAGACTTAACAACTTGGTCTAGGATGATTGTGTGCACTTTTCTCCAGCAAATGTAGTGCTAGAATTTCTTCTTGGTGCAGACAAGAGAAAAGGCCTTCTTTTCCAAAGGTGAATACCGGACTTCGATATTTTTAAAGGGGGAGCTCATGAAAGCTATTGGTCATTCTTCCCCCTCGACCTTCTGAGTCAATATTGCCATGACAGAATGTGGTGAGGAAAAGGAGTATATGTGAAAAGGGAGGGAATAGTCCATACTAGCCAAGACTGGTGCCTCCATAATCATTTTTTTAATATGGGAAAATGCCCGCTTTGCTTCCAAACTCCACTCAATCTTCTTATCTTTCTTCATCATTTTGTTGAGTGGCTTTAAAATCTTGGCAAATCTGGTGATGAACCACCAAACAAAATTGATCTTCCCAAAGAAAGATCTCATTTCCTTCTTGCTACCGGGCATCTATAGATTCAAAAGAGCTTCAACTCTCTCAGGGTCAATGGATATACCCTTCTCAGAGATAATATGCCTGAGTAGCTTCCCTTCAGTGACCCTAAATACACATTTCTTAGGGTTGAGGGATATTCCATACTAATGACATCTCTCAAAAATTTGGGCAAGGTGGGTGGAATGATCACGCCTATCCCAGGAAAAGATGGTCAAATCATCCATGTAGATGATTATGCACCGGTTCACTAGGCCTTCAAATGCATTGTCCATAGCCTTCTGAAATTTGGCCCCTGTGTTGATTAGGCCAATGGGAATTCTCTGGTATGCAAACATTCCCCACTTGGTGGTAAACCCCATTTTATCTCTATCTTTGGACTTAACCATGACTTGGTTATACTTGGAGTACCCATCGAGGAAAGACATTATTTGTGATCCATTCACGATTTCCAACACATCTTCCAATGAGGAGAGAGGGTGATTATCTTTCTTGGAGGCCTTGTTTAAATTACAAAAATCCATACAAAGGTAGATCTCACCACTCTTCTTCCTCACAGGGACAAGGCTGGAAACCCACGTAGTATGCCAGATTGGAAAGATGATCCGGGCTGATGGCAGTTTTTGAACCTCCTGATGAATTATAGGCTCGATCACTGTGTTGACCAGTCTTTGCTTTTTCCAAAAGGGCTTAGCATCTAGTTTAAGTGGGATAGTATGAGTCATGATAGAGGTATCATAAGTTTTGAGGTCTTCATACCCCCACGCAATTACATCAATGTATTCTTGGAGAACTATGAGAATATTCTCCTTCTCCTCAGGGGAGTAGGAGGTGCCAATGTGTACTAGTTTTTCTTCACCTGCCTGAACGATGTTGACTTTCTCAAAATTTCCTCCCTTAGAGGAGGATGATATCTTTTCCTATCCCTGAGGGTCTGAGTCAAAGATTTATTCAAGTGCAACCATCCCCTTAGGGATGGTGTTGGTTGGTAGGTCCATGATTCCATCATCTTCTTCACCCTGTCCAGTATCATCGTGATCTCTTTCTTCCACTATCTGGTCTTTGAAAATGCCAATGTTGGCCATGAAGGATAGAATATGATGATCATCCTTGAAGACCTAAAGATGGGTGACATTGTCTTGGATGGACGGGGTGGGGATCATCTCAACAAAAAAATTTCTGGAGTCAAGAGCCAGCCATAGGCTCGAGTGTGCTGGCAGAAACAATAAGGGCATCCGAAACATAGTTTCTTTTCCAGGGAATGCGTTCAATGCCAAAGGCATAAAAATACTTGATGAGGCTCTATGCCTAGTTGTGGTATGTGGCCAACCTTTTATCATGACAAGTGTATTGGCTCCAGACCTACTTAACAATCAACTCTAAATCACCTAGGGCCCGGAGGTGGGTGATTCCTTTCCTTAGCGTAGAAAGGAGTCCAAAGACCAAGGTCTCATACTCTGTAATGTTGTTCATGTAGTTTAATTATAGCCTGTAAGATGTGAGGAAGGATTTTCCCCATGGGTTGATCAATTCCACTCTAGCTCCACAACCTTTCTTAGACAGGGACCCGTCAAACTTTAAGGTCCACAAGTCATTGTTCATTATCTGGGGCTGGGGAGACAAAGTGGTCTTTGGATTATTTTTGGGGTGGTTGGGAGGATTTTCCTCTAGCTCTAATGGCATATGGGTTAGGTTCTTCTCTGGATAATTTTTTGGTTGGGATTCCTAGACAAGCGACACCAAAGAGGCACTGCTACCAGCAGTACTGAGTTCTGGGGAATCAACTTTGCGTTCTTTCCCTCGGAGGGTGTCGATGTGTCGGGTAGCAGTGGAACTACATGGCTCACACTCTAGCTCCATATTTTTCTATTAGTGCACCTAACACCAGGTGCCAGACAAGAGTGTAGTGGGGGTTGTTGTGATACCTTGTGAGTCAACCTCACACCTTAGTTTCTTGTCTAGGTCCTGGGTTCTCTGGTAAATTATGGGATCCTCCCTAGGGGTGAAATCAAATGTCAAGATTTCTAGGGGTCAGTACACCCCAGGGGAAGTATTAGAGAAGAGGACTTTGTTTACCCTCCTGAATTTGGTGAGGGCTTGTTTCATTCTGGGTTCACTTTCAACCCAGATCTGGTTAGATTCTCCCTCCCATGGGAGCCACAAGTGGGAAAAGTTGGTAGAGAAATACCCATTAAGGGACTTAGACCAATTGCAACTTAGTAACATCCCATAAGTCTCTAGGATGTCCACCACTTGTATGTCAATCACGCTTGCTATCTTGGGGTCTTGGATGAGCTAAATCTGGACACTCTTCAGCTCATCTACCATTTTTATAGCAGTCTTGTCCAGTTGGACTACTATGTTGTTAGAGGGAGTAGGGTACAATTTGAGCCTCTAGCATATGGATAAGGGCATGATGTTTCTTGAGGCTCTAGAATCTAGCAAGAAATTATAAAGGTTCTTCCCTTGTATGTTCAAGCCTAGTAGGAAGGGAGGATCCTTAGTGTTTCCCTGGAAGATAGTTGTGTTGGTGTCATCAAAGGTGACAGTCTTGGGTGGGTGACTGATAGTTTCTAGGTTTCCCAAGAGATTCAAAAGAGACTTCCTCTGCTCAGGATAGTTCAGCAAAACCTCCATCAAATTCATGGAGGTGGTATTTTGTTCTAACACCTTTGTGATGTCAAACCTCCCTCCAGGGAATTGTTGGCTTCCCTCAGCCGGGTCCTTAGCTTGGTTAGAGCTAGACCCTTTTTGTGGGAAGGGGTGATCAAGTGTGTTATCCTAGGGAGGGGTGTCTTTGGGAGGCATGGGCATGTAAAATAGTTCTTTACCAGCCTGACTCCAAGTGTTGTAGGGAGTATGTGGGTTGGTGAAGGCATTGGCCTCAAAGTCTGGAATAGATTCATCAAAGAACCCCTGTAATTCAGGTTCTTCTTCATCTCCTTTGTCTGCTCCAAAGAAGATGGTCTCATACGTGAAGGCACCATGAGTGGGATCTTGAATAGGGGGTTTTAGGGGAGTAGGATCAACAATTTATTGCCGGTCTAGCTGGGAGATCATGATGAACTTCTCCAGTGTGGCACAGTTCACCTCAGAATGAGATCCTATGTCGTGCAACCTGCACCAATTGGTCAGGGGCTGGAGTTCTATGATTAGCATGAAATGGGAAGGTCCAACACTACCTTGATTGGTGCTTTGGTTTAGAGGAGGTCCTTTGGGGTTAGCATTGTTGTTCCATTGTTGTTGGTTGGGCTAAGGCCCATTGTTGTTATTCCTTCCTCCGACATTGTTATTTTGTTAGCCAGAGAAAATATTCCCTCTTTGAGAATTGGTGTTGTGGGGTGCAAGAGACCCCGCCTTCACTTGTCCCATGTCAATAGTTAGTGAGGACAATAGTCGCTAGAGGGATTCAAACTCGACAGACAGCTGAGTGTTCACATCACAATGTGACAGTTGTTGTTGTTGGTTCCTGAGGAAATATGCAACATTTACAGGAGTGGAGGGTGGAAATATTCCAGTCGTGGAAGACTGGAAGAAAGGCACTCTGGAAGGTTATGTCTGTGGTTGTTGAGTTTTCTATATCTAGTTCCAGGGAACAAATTCTAGACCTGGTATTGTCTGGGCTGGTGATGGGTACACGTACCAGACCTATTGGTCTATCAACGGTGGTGGGGGATTCATGGCCTTCATAGGGGAACCCATTTCCTTATTGGGGTTATATCCTCTGGAGTAATAAGTTCCACCAGGTATCATATTGAAAGGCATGCTCTGCCCAATCCTGCCCGAAGATTTTTTAAGACTGTGAGACAACTCCAACGCTAGGTTGTAAACCTTTTCCAGAGTGTCCCAGTTAGTAGGGGTGGTAATTCTCCATAGGAGAGTGGAAACAAAGGGGTCCATCATGTTCAAGTATTTCTGGATGGTTACATCCGTAGATAGGATGAAAGGACAAGTGTATCACTTTAAGGCATGTTGGAACAGTGGTTGAATGCTGCAAGGGGCTCATTCTATTCTTTCTTAATGGAGATGAACTGGCTATGGGACCATGCTAGGTTCACATGTACGTGAAAGGCTACCAAAAAGGAATCTTACATATCTTGGCAACTGTTGATGGAGTTGGCAGGAAAGTTAAGGTACCTATTCAGCTCATTCTGTCCCAGGGATAGGGGAACATCCGATTCACAATGTCTTGATGTTGGATCCAATGTCAATTCATGGCTTCTTTTTATGCCTAGAGATGTTCTTCTGTAGTTCGTGAGCCTAAGTTCTCATATTGGGGGAAAATATTTTCTGGGTGCGCAGGTAGATCATTGGTTGCACATGGAAAAGTTCCCATCGGGGACCCTGTGTTGCCAAAGTAAGTAGCCATTGGGGGTGTTGGATTTTGTTGAGGTTGAATGTTAATCCCTGGGGTTGCCTAGGAGACTTGGGTATTCTGAGAAGTAGTTGATCCCTAGACAATGTTAGATGACTTGGCTTTTGGGGTCTGCTTCTTTTGAGCGGGAGGCTCAAGTTTGACAAAACTTCTGAGATTGGGGGCTGATCTAAGGATTCTTTAGAATCAGGCTGGTGAAAACAATCAAATCTCACTAAAGGTCTGATTCCTAAAAATATGGCTTGGGGAACCTTCTGGCAGTGTAAAAACTAAATCCTCAAAGGGGGACGAGCTCGTTCCCTCCTTCTAGTGCCAGTTTCTATTGATGGGACTTTGTAACTAGGTTTGCCAATAGAGGTAAGTTGTC
The DNA here is from genome assembly GCA_018584345.1 of Thuja plicata. Taxonomy (NCBI): domain Eukaryota; kingdom Viridiplantae; phylum Streptophyta; class Pinopsida; order Cupressales; family Cupressaceae; genus Thuja; species Thuja plicata. Next base: position 1,689,433 of record MU227491.1, read on the forward strand.
ATTGGGTACCAGGGTACCAACGAACTTCCCCTATAAAGGTTTTCCAGAGAAATGAGATTCCCTGAGCCTTCAAACACCTAAGATTCGGGTCTCAACAGTGTAGGGGGCTCAGTTGGTAGTGTGACTATTTTGTTCAGGGGGATAGCTAGTTATCTTGGCTTGTCTACTCTGGGGATTTGGATAGGTTGGGTTTCCTATAAGCGCTCATCAAATTTACCAAAACAAACTTCAAAAGACACAACAGGGTTAGAAATATTCCATCTGCTTATAATTTATACCAAACATTCAAAACATCAACCATGCTCTAACATGCTACACTAAATACTAAATAAACATAGAACTAGTAGTTCATATTTATCTAATAGTGAGGAAGAAGAAGGTCGTTAATCTACTTAAAACATTAGAGCAAGGGACATAAGGAACATACAACACAAAAAGAACATTAATCTAGAGATCAGAATGCTAACAACACCATTGAGAGAATCCTTCCTTATTCATTAACATGTTTCTAGATGACACTGGTGTATACAATAATGGTAGCCCCAAGGTAGCATCTAACTACTGAGAGCTTCTAACAACTAAGGAGCATTGAGCTCTGCAACTAGGAACTAAAAAAACTAAAAGTGCTATAGCTATGGATTGCAAAATCATCAATTTCACTGGCCCTTGGAATGAGGTCAGACTTATTATTTATACACAAGCCTTACCCTAAAACTAACCTAATTCAATTTATACTTAATCAATAAAATATGATTTTCGGTGGTTGGTACTACTTGCACCACACTACAAAGACCTCAAGATGGAAAAGGTCTGACATGTCAGAAGAATAAGACAAGAAAGGAGGAGTGGAAGAATCGGCCTTGAGAAGAGATCCAAAGGGAGGAAAGAATAAATCTGATCCCCTGGGGATCGAGGCTACATGCCTCATCAATGGAAAAGAGGCTCCCCATATTCGATGTGCTAGGTGTTAGGTTGGAGTGACACCTTGGGAAGAACACCTATCAGAACCATCTTGTTGAGTTGACGTGTACCACTAGAGTCACCCACCTCCTGACATCCTTATTAACTAATTTGAAAGTGACCAGTCAGCTTTGGGAACTAGGACACTGGTCATTGAAAGAGTACAAATTTTAGGATCGGGAACTCTGGGATCCAGAGGCTTGCACTCCCAAATAATGAATAAATAAAAAATATATCTTCCTGTGATCATCTCTAGAACCTGGAGGTTTTATTGTTCCTTAGTATCATTGAATGTTTCCAGGAGCTAGGAAATTCGATCTTAATTAATATCTTTTAGGCTAGCTTGGTGGTACTTTCCCACCTCCACCTGCTCACTGAGATCCAGAACATTTGCTTTAAATTCTGTGGCCATCTTTTCCATGTCATGACCTTGGATCACCATGTGAGTTAGCCATGCAATTTTTACTCCATCTATCCCCTCCAAGGATTGATACCAAGATTCCATTATCTCATCAAATTTTCCCACGACGTATTCATCTAGAGTACATGTTTCAATACTAAAAGGAACAACTCCAGAGACCTTCAAAATGAATGACTTATATAAATTAAAAGAATATTGAACTTCTTGGACTTTGTCACGCAGGGCCTCTACTAGTTTCTTGATTACCTCCAATGTGAGGTCAAGTTTGGAGTGTTGGGTCTAGACAAAGTCAAAAGATTCCTCTCCCAAAATTCTGGCCTCGAAGACAACTTCTTCTCCGATACCAATGAGCTGTACCAACTCAGCCTTCCATGCTTGATACTTTTCAATGTCCCCCTCCTAGATGGAAACAGTAGTTTCAGCCTGGTGTAGGGTATTTCTAGCCACATATAAGTCAGAGAGTGTGGATACTAAGAAATGCCAAACATTTCCCACCTATTCTTTAATCCATTCATCAACCGCCTGGGCCTTTCTCTCCATAGCCTTTAGTGAATCTATGTCACCTTGAGGGAGTGGTGTCCAAGATGTGGAGACTTCTAGGGAAATGGCCATTTTGTCTACCCCATTTTCTTTATATTGTGGGTCCATAATGTATCCGTTGTCCAAGAATTCATCCGAGAACTTTCAAAGGTTCAGCCTCTCCATCATCCCCATTGTCATCCAGACAAAGTGCTGGCTCTGAACTTCAAAGTCATCCTGGCAATCTTCCCAAAAATCCTCCATGTGAAATGCATGGGGCTCTGATACTTGGGGAAGTTCCATTGCTATTTTTCTTAGCGGATCAAAGCTCTTCCGTGTTAGATAGAATTTTGTTAAGCCCAAACTTTTAAGCTCACTGTCCACCTCCTTAGCCGTAGCCAGACTACAAGAATAGTTCCCACAGGTGATTGGGAATGGAACATTTGTTATCTTCTTCACTGTGAAGAGGGTGTGTAGCTCCAAGATCTGTAGGTAGTATTCCAAAAGAATCATTTTGTTCCCACAATGCTTGGGTAACAAATAGGGCTTCCCAGAGAAGTCGGTCACTCAAATATAGGTATGTTGCTAAAACTAAATGTAATAGTAGCCATAAATTCTGACCAAATCCATTGCCTCCTTAGAGAGGTGAAACCCAACATCCCAAGTAGGTGTGAGGAGATTGTAGTAAATGGAAGTGTCATTTACTCGATAGAAGCTAAGGAAACTAGCCTCCCATTGGACTTGTGGGAAATAATCCCAGGGGGAATTCTGGCCTTGGCCAACCTCAGGTACACCTGTAGTGAGTAGCCCATTTGTGATGGGGAATTGTTGTGCTAATGTCCACAAAATATAGGATGTCATGTAAAATTTAGAGGTCCAGGTGACCTGGAGGAACTGGGAGTCTACATGGTTTGAGATGATGGTGGCCCAATCAAAATATTGCTTTCCAGAGGAGATGCCCAGCAAGAAGTAGTACATTCACACCAAGAATTCTTGGGCATGAGGCTGTCCAAAGATCCTACGTAATGCTATGATCCCCATCTATGTACTTTCCTTGAATTCTATTTGGGGGATCTCTAGCTTCATCCTTTTGGAGTCTTTCTTTGGCACCTTAAGCCAATTTTTTTTCGAATACTGCTGGGCCATGTGTTCCAGTTCTAGAAATTCACCCAAGGCCATGGACCAAGTGAGGAAGGCTAATTCATCAAATTGGGGAATCCCCAGACCTGCCTAAAAATTTGCGGCATCCAAAGACACCATGGGGGTTGGATATCCGGTCGAGATTGAGGCAGCGAGCATGATGGCTCAGATAGATGAATTGTAGTGTACGGCCAGAGTAAGAATAAGTTCTAGGGCTTGCATGGAGGAGGGGAAGCAAGCCACTTTGAGAATCCTAGAATTGTTGATATTGATGGCCAATGGGTCTTTGGCTATTTTTTGGATATACATCATTTTTACTAGGAACCTACATTTTTGCCCACATCCTGACCCTGGTGTTGGTAATCAACTAAACCTTGGAATTAATCTTTGATCCCATGATAGTGTTTCCCTTCAAGTACTTCATGGTTAGTGGGAGATTTTCTAGGGCCCTCTCAATCTTAGTCCTAACGGCTACCATGGTGACTGCTGTGATGGGGAGATCTGGACTCCCAGGTGGAGAAGATGCGGATGCCTCTGACAGGATTAATGAGTTTGATGCTGGAAACCTGCAAATCAAGATGACCGTCAGATTTTATATAAGAAAAAACATTACTTCAGGATCCAGAGATCTTACTATCACATCGTGTCTTCACCTGAAAAGTTAGTTCATGTCAAAATGCCGAAAAGATATGCATATAATGGAGAATTAGAAATTTGACCACTATCTGGGCCCCCGAGGATTCTAGCACGTATGATGAAAGTGGGATAGGGGCTGAATAAGGATAGAGGACCCAGAGTTTGGAAAACCAACTGCTGGGTGACATGGCCATAAGATAATCTGTACTAGGCTAACATGGATGTCACGTGGTCATGTAATAAATGGGAGTTATGGAAATAATTCCGACAAATATCAGAATGCACATGAAGCAAAAGCCACCTAGCTGGACTTGAATGTGTGGATGGGAAATTAATTTTCCATTAAGACTGCCATGATGGAGGAGAGAGAAAACCACCATGGTTTAAACCAGCAAGGAGCTGAGTCCGAACCAGGTGGTATTCTGCCATGTGGGTGAGCTCACAAATTTAGGAAATCATGGACAAGGGCATGGTGAGCTCAACACGACACCAGAAGGATATACACCAAAAATATAGTAAAATACAGAGGGTTGAGGGCTGAAACATATACACACAACTTATATACATTTACATAATATACAAAAGAACCACAATATGCATAGGAAACCAGCCTTAAATTACAACTGCGAAGAGGGCAGAGAACCCTCTGCCAGTGCCAACCCACTGACAGGAGGGGACCAAAAAAAAGACCAGGGATGAAAACTGCAAATGGAACCCAAAACAAATAAGAAACAAAAAGGAAACAAAACCCAAAAAGAAAACAAGAACCAAAAAACATGAAACCAGAGAATGAAAGCCGAAGGCTTACCTGGAATGCGAGAAATGCAGGAAGGACAAATGTTGAAACATTCTGCAACAATCTAACCTTCAAAACCACCACAAGCACACAATGTAAACCACTGGTAAACTTCCACTAAACACTGGGAGAAAAATCTTGTTTAATCGCTTTGATTTGCCTTAATCTCTCTAAATTATCTAAGTGTTTGATCGTGGTAAATGTGAAAATGATAGGTAACTTCTATTTATACCCTTAGGATAAAAATTCATTGCGTTCCTTCTGCAAACCCTGGAACTTGCAAACCTATGGAATCCAGGCCTGGGGATTCCATGCGACCATACCCTTTCACGAAAGAAGATATGATGGTAGAGAATCCCAAAGTTTAGAATTTGGCTCTAGAAGAGACAAACAAACTCCAGGACCGGGTCCCAAAGAAACAAGAAGACAAAAGAAAAAGAAAGACACCCTCGTGGAAGAAAATACCAGAGGGAAAACAAAGAAAAACCAGGTAAGAGAAAAAAATAAAAAAGGGGGACCCAACATTTTTCCTACAAAATGTAGGGATGGGTATGTAGGGCATAAAAAAAAGCAAGAATAAGAATCCAGTCACTTTGGATAAAATCATTGAGATTCTAGTTTGTGATCCTAGGACATTGGATCCAAATGAATTGACAAAGTATGCAAAACTTTGTGAAAGGAAAGCCATGCAAGACAAGTTGAGAAAAGCCACCAAGGAAGCTAAGGTACTTGAAGTTGCATGAGGAATACTTCAAAAAATTGTACCTAATGTAGATGTTGATCAAACATCCCCAATGCTTGATCAATTAGTGGTTCTCAAAGATGCAATCACATCTTAGCACATAGATGCTGAGAAGGCCATGGAAGAAAGACTTGAACATAAATATGAGTTCAAGTTAGCTAAAAAGATAAGCCAAGAAGTGGCACTACAAAATGTTAAGCTTTCTGAATTTGTTAACATAGTAGATCCAATTATTTCAGAAGCTATAACCTTGATACATAAATTATGCATGCTAGATCAACTCACCAAGGAGTATACTGACAAGATAACACATATAGATGTTGATATTAAAACAAGTGCACAAATTATCATGAACAATGAAGAGAAAATCAAATTGCACAATGGGAAGCTCAAGCAAGCTCAAAATCTGAGACAAGATATTCAGATTGCAGAAATAAAGTTTAGAGATGAGGTAAATGAACTTCAAGCTCAACTCTTACCGACACTCTCATTACAACAAAACCATATGACAGAGGCAAGAGCACTAATTACAACCCCATAAATGTCTGTCCTAGACAACATTTATGATATGCATGCACAAATTAAGCTAGAGCACATGGCACTAGAACTCCTCAAAGAAAAATGGGAGAAAATGCTTGAAGATATCAAGAACACCCACTCACACATTCTTGACACATTGTAAATTACACATTTTTGTAACATTTTTTGACAACTTATAAGTTGTACATTTTTGTCATGAGTATCAAATAAAGGGGGAAATGATATGTATAGTTAGTCAATCAGTAAAAGGGGAAATGAAAGGAAGAAATGATTTGTACAGCCAGTCATTTGAAAGAGAAAAGCACAAGGAATGTATAGTACAGAGGCAAGTATACATGTAAATATACTTATACTATACTGATGCATACAGTTAGGGGGAGTCATATAATGACAAGGATATATACATGGTGTACATACTAAACACTTTAGTATTATGCACATATTAGTTTTTTATACTAATGTCAAAGGGGGAGATTGAACACATTATATTTTTCCATTAGTATATGCAAGGAAAAACATAATCTACACTATCGGTTTACACTACACTGACAGACAGGGCATAACACTACCCAACACCAAGGTTACCCAATACTGTCAAGTACAAAGTATCCCGACAAAAACTATTCAGTATTACCCAATGACAGAAAGGGCAAAGGAACCTAATGAGTAACCAATAGTGTAACCTGACAAAAAAGAAGAAGAGTGGAACTTGATAGATGAAGGGAACTTGACAATCAGTTCAATAAAGGAACACCGATAGAGTTTCAGTTCAACCCAACGATCAAGAACTGACAGTTAGTTACATCCCACAAAAAGTGGATCTGACTTTCCACGTCAGATAAATCACTGAAGTTTTATATTTAGCTTCTTGATTTGTTTTAAATCCATTATGTGTGGAGAAAGCAATGTAATTATTATTGTTTTAATCAGTTTAACTATTTTAAAACTTGCAAACTAAAGGATCAAGGTCAAGTTGTATACCTTGGATCTAGAGTTAACATTGTAATGCGTGATTCTAGAATAGGTCAAATTCTTGTATAAATAGATGCTCAATATATTGAGAACTTGTTTCTCAATTATGATTGTAGCCATTGATAGCATCTAAGAATCAGACAAGAGAATTCATGAAGAAGGATAGAAAAGGATCAACTCAGTTTCAAGAACAGAACACAGGCTATCAATGAGTAGGAAAAGGTATAGATCAATCACTATAGGTGATATTCATATTCTGTGAGCTTTAATGGATCTTTAACCAGAAATTTTAGATTGCATATAGTCAGGTCAAACATATTTTACTCATTCTAACAAGTGTAGTATAGTTAAGAAATCCTTTCAAGGAAGGTGGACTTAATAGTCCTATTGTAAATCTCTTAACCAAGTGCACACTTCATTAGTGTTGCTAAAGCTCTTAACATAGTAGATCTTAACAAGTCTCCACTTTAATAATCCTAACAGGGTAGATCATCATAAGTGATCAATTGTAAGCCTTTACCAGCTCCCTTCCATTCTACAGATATTGAAGTTTTGTGGGTGCTATCCCCACCGTAGTTTTTACTTCCTAACAGGAGTTTTCTGTGATATCATATCTTGTGTTGTGTTTATTACTTTCATGAATTATTCTATGAATGTTGCATACAATTAAGATTATGAATTAATACTACATGCATAAGAAAAACATCAGATATGGTTGGTAATACAATAAATAATGTTTACTAATGATGAAAGGTGAAAAGTGTTAAAATTTTTATAGGTACTGATTCACCCCTCCCCTCTCAGTACTAATTCTCATTAATCCCAACAAATTAATCATTGATCTAAAAAATAAATTTTATGTCGTAGTCTCTAAGGATTAGATTGAAAATTCTCTAAGGATTAGATTGAAAATACATGATGAACTAAAGGTTACACAAGAACAAGTTGATACACTTGAGACAACATCTAAAGGAAATGTTATTGATGAGTCAGAATCAGCTATAAAAGAACTACTAGAAAAGAATGATACACTTACCGATTAGTTGGACCTAATGAAGATAAATATTGAAATGAATGTGATAAGAATGACTAAATTGGTTGAAGGAAAAAGGATTGTAGAAGATGATAAAAGACAATTTGAAACCAGGTTATTAGAAAAAGATAATGAGATCATGAGAATGACACAAGTTCACTACGATATGACCAACCGACTTCTGAGTGAAAATAAATATAAAACAAGAAAAAAATTTGAGAACCAAGCATTGAAAGCTAAAATTGAAAGAATAGATCAAAAAATACAAGCTGAGAAAGATGCAAATGAAATACTGAGAAGAAATGAAGAAGCATTGAATTCTCTAGATCAAAAATTCAAGAATTAGAAGCAAAGGAATGACAAAATGGGAATTGGATTCAAAGAGAACATCACTACCAAGAAAGGAGAATAATCAATTTCACAAAAAGATGAAATTATTGCACACCGCCCGAAACAAAATAAGAGAAGTTGCAATTATTGTGTGAAACTTGGACATACTGCTAATGTTTGCAGGAGCAGGAAAGGTAAATCACTGAGTACAACTCAGTTTTATGGTTATTGTTTTAGATGCAATAGGTATAGACATCAAGCATTTGAATGAATAACTAATCTTGCTAACAATAGAAGGAAACCTAAGTTTGATGGTTACTATAAGAATTGTAATAAGTTTGGACACAAAGCTGAAGAGTGAAGAATAAAAAATAGAAATGAAAAATGGAAGCCTAAGCGAGAGAATGCTAATACTAACCAAGCAGGCACATCTATACCATGGGAATATAATACAAGAATTTTATATTTATCCTATGGAAGGTATGGACACATTGTTGCAAATTGCATGTTGATGCATGAAAGGAACAATAGAAGAGCATGGAGAAACCCTGACATGGCATGTTTTCATTGTTATAAGATAGGAAACCTTACAAGAAATTTTAGATACCGAGGTGATGCACCAACCAAAGATGAATCTAAAGTGAAAGCCCTTACTACTATTGATGAAATTTGAGAACAAATGAACAAAATATGGAGGAGAAAGACCCAAGATGAAGGGACATCATCCAAAAGCATAGACTACACCATCTCTATCGAGTTGGTTGCACCAAGCTCCACCTAATTGGTGAGAGGTATGTAGGAATTACATGCTTATAATAAATTCTACTTCAGTTCCTACAATTAGAGTTGAGATCCATATCATCATATTAAGATGCATTTGGATAAGTTGTGTTTGTTTTTGGATGAACATTGTTATATATGGTTATTTTGTTTAACTCGGTTGAGAAAAGTAACTATACAGCCAATATAAAGGTAAAAGGGACTCGGTAAGAACATTTAATGCACATTAATAGAGTCGTTGGAAACCCTAATTGTGAAAAAGGTATAAATAGATAATTTTGCAAATAAGTTGAACCTAACACTTTCAAAAGAGAATTGAGCACATTTGCAGAGTGACTATCCCATGTGAATTCAAGCAATTTCAAGGTAATTTTGAATCTTTGCAAGACATTTGAGATACATTTATAAGTTATCTGTTGTACACTGAGTTGTTTTTACAAATTCAAGTTATTATCAAGCATGCCTTAGTTTGTTTTAGCATACATTTCAAAGTGATCATGGCACCGAAGATGCAAAGACCAGTTCTAGTGAAGAATGTTGAGTGAGTGAATCCAAAATATAAGTTTCCCCCAGCTATAGCTGCAAAAATTGACATGATGGGACCATTGTCTTCAATACCGCTGCAAGTTATTTTGATTGAAGAATCCCACACATTCATACATTGTAAAATTGAAGATCTATGTGGAACTGAGATAAATGCTTCATTCAACAAACTATGCATGGAAGGAAAAGTTAAAGATGAGCACACACATCCAGAAACTAAAGGATTGGTTCATGCTATACATTTACCAAGGGTATTCAAGACCAAGTGGGTTAGGATGGTACTTATATGAGTACATGACCAGTTCATGTGGTTGGATGAACTGATTAAAATTACTAAGAATGTGTTGCACATCATCACTGGATTCCAAATTGTAGACAAACTGAAGGCAATTAAGAAAATTAACAAGGGTAAGCTCACCGAGCTCACTAAAGCACAATGGGATGGCAGAGGAATGAGGATATCTACCATGACAGATCCTAAGTTAAGGTATGCATGTAACATCATATCTTACCAAGTGTTTCAATCATCCCAAGTGGATAGTGTACCATGTGGAGCACTTGATCTAGCATTAAAGATAGTAAAGAAAGGATTACATATAGACCTCTGTGAAGTTTTGCTGAAGTAGTTAGAAGACAACATGAACACAATCACGATATAAAAGACCAAAAATTTGAATTTTGGTTCATTTTTGGTATGTATCTTCTTCTATTACTAGAATTCATTTCCCTCCATTAGAGATGTAATTTGGAAGACTGATAGGTTAGCTATATATTAGATACATGAGCTTATAGACAATCTAGGAGATAATTTTGATGCAATCATGTTTGATTATTTTTTGAAGTTCAAAGCTAGAATGCACAAAAGGTATAGGATACCACCTCAACTTGTTGCCAAATATCAATTGATGAAATGTAACTGATTGAATGTTTGAAGATGTTAAGTTGATGATCATGCAAGGCATTAAATTAGTTAATGTATTGTATTGTCATCGATGTCAACTTGATATAATCTTAATGGTCATGGACATACTGCCAAAGAATTCAAAGAAATGATGAATGAAAGGATATGCTATCTATAATGCATACAATTCAAGTATTCACAAAGTGACTGCATACACCGACGGTTAGAGTAAAAGAGAAAAGTCATAGTGATACCCGACGAGAAAATGAACAACATTACCAATGAGAAAAGTTACAGTGTTGCCCGATGAACAAAGCACAGAGTAACCCAATAGACAGAATCATAGTGTTTCCCAATGGAAAAGAAAAGGATGGAGATCTTGATGACAACTAAAGTCACACCGACGGAATATTCAGTTATCATCGATGACTAATTGAAGTGTTTATCAACAGAATAGAGAGTTTAGAAAATGACAAAATGCTTAGCTATCAAGAGCTATAAATAGACTTAACTGATACTTATCATTGTTTTAATTGACCAAATAAAGCTGAGGATAAGTAATGGATTTAAAGCTGCTTTGTCTAGTTGGCAATAAGATCTCTTTGAGATAAAACTAGAGTTTTCTTTAAATCTAATTTGTGAGAATTGTGGATCACGCCAAGAATCAAGAAAGCCAAGAAATGGTGAATCATGTCTATAAAGATACAAAACCAATTCATTACAAATTGTGTGGGGTGAACAAGAGAAAAGAGGGAAGATTTTAATGAAATTCTAAAGGAGAAGAAAGTATTCATTCAGACTTGATCAAAAAGCTGAGGAAAGAGATAGATTTTGTAGACACCGACAAATAGTGAGACATCATCACAAAGCAGAACAATGTGGAGAAAAGGTATAGAATTGATTATATTGATCAGAGAGGTAATGAACTTACAATAGATCTAAAAAATCTGCAATTCAAGTTGTATGTGTCAATAGATCATTAATGTTTTAGTTTAACCATTGAAGCATAGCGTCTCTTAACCAAGCATGACTTAAAAGTCTTCTACAATTGAGATACATCCCAAGGAGTATCAAAAAGTTTGATCATAGAAAGTAGCATTGGATATTCCTGATACCTATTAACAGGCCAAGTGAGTGTTTGATCAAGGATGGTAGCATTAGATGCTAGATACTAGGTGACAAACTATCTTTTAAATCCTCTAACAAGGTCACACCTAATAGTGTGTTTGTAACCTTAAACAGGGTTGGATCCCAACAGAGCTCACTTCAAAAGAGTGGAAATTTGGGGTACCAGTCCCAGTGGTTTTTCCCTTAACAGGGTTTCCATGTTAAAAATCCATGTGTTATGTGTTTATTTTTTATTACTTTACTGTTTTACATTTCACATATGCAATTATGGATTGATCGGTATACTCCAGCTATTTACTATGTTTTGGTAAATGAAAGACTACTTATCAGTAAAAATGCAGAAGAAGGATTTACAAAGCATTCCAACAAGTAGTAATCTATTATAAGTATTTCAAGGCATTCATCTTGTAGGATAGAAGATAACTAGAGGAATAATTTGTGGTTATAAGTCTTAAGGGTTGATTTAAGGATTAATTTTTGAGGCCACTGATTCACCCCCCTCTCAGTTATTACTAACAATTGGTATCAAAGCTTGTATGCTTAGAAGGAAGGTTTCAAGACCTAAGCTAAAGATCACAAGATGAACAGATGAGATGTGCCCAAGTTGAAAAAAGACAATTTTTCTTCATGGCAGAGCAGAATAAGACTCCACTTATCAGGTATTGGAAATGATGTTACTCAATACTTAGATACTAAATATGTGTTTCCCACAGGAGCACCAACAGTTGAACAAATGAGAGAGAAGCACAAGCACAACTGCATGATGATAAAACTTGCTTCCTCACTCTCTAATGCTAAATTTGAAGATGTCAAAACCTGCACAACTACAAAGCAGATGTGGGACAAATTTATGCTTGTACATAGTGGTGACAAGAATGTTTTGAGAGCCAAGGAAGAAAGCGTTAGAGGAAAGTTTGATGATCTCAAAATGAAAGAAGGTGAAAAAATCACTCAGTACAACACACGAAACAAAGAGGTAGTCAATGCTATCTGAGGAGTTGGAGGAGTACTAGAGAAGATACAATGGTAAGTAAAATTCTAAGAACCTGGCCTCCCGGAGGTAACCTGTCTATGATAATGCCGGCTAAATTCATTAAGGCATTAAGGATATCCTAATTGGGTTTAGGTGGCAGTGAACATGGAGGCCTCTACTCGTCATCCAGCCCCCCGGCTACTCGCTTGTCACTCCCTACTGGCACACGTCTACCTCTGGGTACCCGCCCGCGTCGGCGAGCACTACGCATGACTGGAGGCATCCTATAATTAGGTAAAACAACGATAAGTTTGGCAACGTAATGGGTCAAAAAGGTTCCTAGAGTAGAACCGAGAGTGGAGTAGAAGTCCCCCTCTTAGACAAGTAGCAGAGCAGGCAGTTCATGAGGGTGAGTCGGTGCACATGCCAGAGCCGCCACCCGCGATAGTGTCGAGAGCACCTCATGACATAGGGGAAATGATCAGAGATCTTGTCAGATTACAGCCACCACCTTTTTTAGGATCCACAGTTGGGACAGAGGCAGAGGCTTGGCTTTTAAGCCTTGAGCATTGCTATGGGTTGCGTCCTTACGAGAGCAACCTTAAGGCACGCTTTTCAGTACACATGTTGAGAGGAAACGCTTCTACTTGGTGGAAGCAAGAGGAGGTTAAGTGTCACCTTACCATGGACACCCTTACATGGGAGGTCTTCTTGGAGAGATTTTGAGCTCGATATATGTCAGAGCATTTCAGACAGCATCACATTGACGAGTTTCACGACCTCCAGCAGAGAGGCATGACAGTAGCCCAGTATGAGAACAAGTTTCTTGAGCTCCTTCCTTATGTGGACTACATGAAGGACGAGAAGCTCCAGGTCAACCGCTTCATCAAGGGGTTGAACTATGCCATAGCTAACAAAGTGCGGTTGGCGCTAGCAGGAGATCTACGTGATATAGTGGAGAGAGCCATGGTGGCTGAGGAGATCCATAATAGATCTCATGATGCCCGAGATCGGTCACAGAACTGGAACCAGAATGCATCATCTCAGTCTTCTGGTTTCTAGAAGTCCCATTGGAAGGGAAACCAGAAGAACTCATTAGGTTCATCTAGAGCACCTCAGCAGCAGCAGCCACAGTAGTCTCAGTAGAACCAGAGACATAAATCTTCTCAGGGACAGCAGGGCTCTAAGCCCAAGCAGTGGCACTCTCAAGGACCTCGGCGAGATCGGAGGGGACAGTCTCAGGCCTCTAGAAATGGATTCAGTGGGTCTAGTATTACAAGAGGACAGCAGCAGTAGGCTAGAGGACCTTGCTACACTTGTGGTGCCATGGGGCACATAGCTAGGGATTGTCCTATAGGCCGTTCGGCCAATAGTCAGAGAGCGGCAGCTTCCAAGCCTACTGTGGGAGACATGGGCAGAGCACATAGAGTTTTTGTAGCAGTTGATAACCGCCAGGCTGAGCACCAAGCCACAGTCATTGAGGCAATAGGAACGATCAGAGGTAGTAGTGTTTCTATCCTTTTTGATTCTGGAGCCACCGACTCCTTTATTTCACCCTTCATAGTGGAGCGTTGTGGGCTAGTGGCAGCTAGCCAGGATGTTAGTTGGGAGGTTGAGTTAGCTTCAGGTGCTAGGGTATCTGTTAATTCTATGGTGAGAGGTTGCCAGTTGCAGATTAGGGACTTTACCACCTCAGTTGATCTTTGTGTCACACCTCTTGGATCATATGATGTTGTACTTGGTATGGATTGGCTTTATTCCCATGGAGCCAAGGTGGACTATAGACAGAAGTTAGTAGATTATTCAGATGATGATGGGGTGATTTCAGTTATCACAGGGGTTCAGAGACCTATATCCCTTCATATGATTTCCGCTATGTAGCTTAAGCGGTGCATGCAAAAGGGATGTCAATTATATGCTATCACCATCAGTGACAGAGAGGAGGAGGTAGAGAATGAGAATTCTCTTGATGACCATCCTATCCTTCAAGATTTTGCAGATGTATTTCCATCACAGTTACCGGGTATGCCACCACCTAGAGCAGTGGACCTTCATATTGACCTCGTTCCTGGAGCAGAGCCTATTTCTAGAGCACCCTATAGGATGTCCACACACGAGCTCAGCGAGCTCAAGATTCAGCTTGAGGAGCTCTTGGAGAAGGGGCACATTCATCCTAGTGTATCTCCATGGGGTGCACCTGTCACC
>MU227491.1:1714209-1739366 GCA_018584345.1 Thuja plicata
ATTGGACTTGTAAGGACTAGTGAAAACAATAATCTTTATTTGAAGGAAGATACTGATGCTAACATTTTGATTGCTGAGATATTTGTTGATGACATCATATTTGGAGGCAATGATATGCTATGCAAATAATTTGAAAATGAAATAAGTAAAGAGTTTGAGATGTCTATATTTGGAGAGATCAAGTTCTTTCTTGGTCTGCATATCATGAAACAAGATGAAGGTATTTTCATTACACAATCCAAATACATAAAAGAAGTATTGAAAATATTCAAGATGGAAGAGTCCAAACCAGTTGGAACATCAATGGCAACTAGATGCAAGTTGACAAAGGAAGACAAGTCATCAGAGGTAATCATACTTTGTACAAATCAATGATTGGAAAACTCATGTATGTTGTACATACTAGACCAGATATTACACATGCAATAGGAATAGTTGCAAGATTTTTTGCTAATCCTAGAGAATCACATATGACTGCTGTGAAAAGAATCCTAAGATATCTGAAGAATACCAAGGAATATGGCTTATGGTATAGAAGAGAAGACAAATTTAAACTTAAGGTCTTTACCGATGCTGATTGGGCTGGAAATATTGATGAGTGGAAGAGCACAACTGGGGGAACATTCTTTATGGGTGATAGACTTGTCACATGGATCAGCAAGAAGCAAGGATGCATCTCTTAGTCTACTATAGAGGCATAGTATGTTGCTACTACTAAAATTTCTCAAATATTGCATAGATCAAACAATTACTGGAAGGTATGCATATGCAAATTCTTGAACCAGTAATTATCTATTGTGATAATACCAATGCAATAAAAATTTCCAAGAATCCAGTAATGCATGCTAAAACAAAGCATATTCCCATCAAGTATTATTATTTAAGAGAACAAGTTCAAGCAAAGGAGGTGATACTTGAGTATGTACAATCTAAGGAATAATTAGCTGATATCTTCACCAAGCCACTGCCCAAGGATGCATTTGAATACTTGAGAAAGAGAATAGGGGCCAGAACCTTGTCTACTGGTCAGTAAGATGACTAGAAGGCTTTATCGGCCTACATATTATCATAATATCATTCATGTTGATGCAAGAAGAGAGATGGACTTTAAAGATATATCTATACACTGCAAGGTATTTATCTACTCCAAGCACAAGAGTTATTACCGATGGATTGGGAAATTCAAGGAATATATTATGGATAGAAAGGATTTGTTTGGCATTACTGTCAAAAATATTTGTTTTGCATTGCTGTCAAAGGGAAATAATTACTAACAAGAGACATCAAAAGAAAGGAGAATAGTGAAAGGGAGAGAGTTTCACATAGGGATAGAACATATCACATCAGAAAAAGAAAGATTCTACATCTATCCAGTGAAGGGATTGAAGATAGAAAGAAAGCTGCAAGAATAAAATCAAAGCTATTCAAGCTTACCGAAAGCCAGACATTTGTAATAGTTACATTAGGAAAGCTTGATGAAACTATATATTTCATATTGTATTATCAATAGTATAGTATGATAATTTAGTCTGTTTCCATCAATACCAAAGGGAGAGATTGATGACATGTAACTGATTGAATGTTTGAAGATGTTAAGTTGATGATCATGCAAGGCATTAAATCAATTAATGTATTGTATTATCATTGATGTCAACTTGATATAATTTGTATGGTCATGGACATACTGCCAAAGACTTCAAAGAACTGATGAATCAAAGTCTATGCTATCAGTAATGCATACAAGTAAAGTATTCACAAAGTGATTGCATACACCAACAGAGTGCACACCGACGTTTAGAGTAAAAGAGAGAAGTCACAGTGATACCCGACGAGAAAATGCACAACATTACCGATGAGCAAAGTCATAGTGTTTCCTAATGAGAAAAGCACAAAATAACCTAACAGACAGAATCACAGTGTTGCCCAATGGAAAAGACAAGGACAGAGATCCCGATGACAACTGAAGTCACACTCATGGAATAGTCAGTTATCATGGATGACTAACTAAAGTGTTTACCAATGGAATAGAGAGTTTAGAAAATGACAAAATGCTTAGTTGTCAAGAGCTATAAATAGAATTAACTGATACTTATCATTATTTTAATCAACCAGATTAAGCTGAGGATAAGTAATAGATTTAAAGCTGCTTTTTCCAATTGGCAAGAAGATCTCTTTGAGATAAAACTGGAGTTTTCTTTTAATCTAATTGGTGAGAATCATGGATCATGCAAAGAATCAAGAAAGCCAAGAAATGGTGAATCATGTCTATAAAGAGACAAACCCAATTCATTACAAATTGTGTGGGGTGAACGAGATAAAAGAGGGAAGATGCTAACGAAATTTTGAAGGAGAAGAAAGTCTTCATTCAGACCTAATCAACAAGCTGAGGAAAGAGCTAGATTCTATAGACACTGATGAATGGTGAGATAGAATCACAGAGAAGAACAGTGTGGAGCAAAGGTATAGAATTGATTATATTGATTAGAGAGGTAATGCACTTACAATAGATTTGAAAATCTACAATTCAAGTTGTATGTGTGAACAAATCATTAATATTTTAGTTTAACCATTGAAGCATCTAGTCTCTTAACCAAGGAGGACTTAAAAGTCTTCTACAATTGAGATACATCCCAAGGAGTATCAAAAATTTTGATTATAGAAAGTAGCATTGGATATGACTGATACCTATTGACAAGCCAAGTGAGTGTTTGATCAAGGATGGTAGCATTAGATGCCAGATACTAGGTGACAAACTATCTTTTAAATCCTCTAACAAGGTCACACCTAACAGTGTGTTTGTAACCTTTAATAGGGTTGCTCCTAACATAACTCACTTCAGAAGAGTGAAAATTTGGGGTACCGGTCCTAGTGGTTTTTCCCTTAACAGGGTTTCCATGTTAAAAATCCATGTGTTGTGTTTATGTTTTATTACTTTACTATTTTACATTTCACATATGTAATTCAGGATTAATCAATATACTCTAGCTATTTACTGTGTTTCGGTAAATGAAAGACTGCTTATCGGTAAACATATATAAGAAGGATTTACAAAGCATTCCGACAAGTAGTAATCTGTTATAAGTATTTCAAGGCATTCATCTTGTAGGACAAAAGATAACTAGAGGCATAATTTGTGGTTATAAGTTTTAAGTGTTGATTTAACGATTAATTTTTGAGGCCACTAATTAACCCCCCCTTAGTTATTACTAACATCAAGATAACATATCTTTGAATTAGATACATATGTTTGTATAGTCAAAGCTATTGAACCGAGAGTTGAATGGATTCAACCGATGGGTTATGAAATGGATATTGATATAGGTTCTAAACAAATTGAATCCCTATTAGAAAAACCAATCGACCCCAATGAAAAGAGATTTTTCACTTATGAGGAAGTCAAAGACAAAATCAAACAAGGTATTTTGGTACCTAGGTCAATTAAGAAGGAGAGTAAAATGATAAATATTTTATCAAAGACTCTTGGAGTTGATGACACTTTGGATACTGATAATACACAATCCCTTGTAGTGGTTGAGAAAAAAAATGTACAATTTCCCTCACCGAGAAAGAGAGATATTACAAGGAACACCATATCATCAATACAACCTATAAAGAAGAAGGATACCAAGGTAATACAACCGAAAGGTAAAACCTATGAGAGAACAAGAGGAAAAAAATAACCTGCAAGAACAAGGAGAAGACTATTACTTGGAAAAGAGAGTGAGACTAAATTTGATGAGCCAGACAAATCTGTTCCAGTTTCTCAGCTCTCATGAGTTCCACAAAGTCTTGATGAATTTCTAGAAGGATTAAAGGAATCAGGAGGATTTAGACAAGTTAAGTATTTGAAGATGAATGAATAGGACAAGGAAAATATTGAATATGCAGTTTTTGTAACACTAATGAGATATATAGTGACACCTATTGATCTTGCAAATAAGCTACCAGAGGAAATTTACAAAAAAATTGATGCACGGTAGAAGTATGCAATTAATGCAGAGAAGGAGATAAGAGAGAGAGAGATCTTTTGTGCATGCTATTCCCAACCTGACACCATCTGATATTGAAGAAGCATTGAAGAAATATTCAAAGAAATTTGTAGTAAAGGGAAGAGCACTAAGGATAATGAATGGAGAACTGCAATCAGTATTGAAGGATACTTATAGAAAATGGAAAGAAATATATCATATAGATGTCACTATGAAACAAGAATCCAAGAAGAGTCAAGGTGATACAATCATTGATCAGGTAAAAGAAGGCATAGAACAAGAATATCCTATTAATCTAACCATTGATAATACAAAAGTAATCATTGAAGATGCATCAGAGGATATTTATCCTGCAATGGAGTTGTCAAAGGATGAATATGTAATGGACATGCAAGTACTAGACACCGAGTATATTGATGTAGATGTTTCACCATTGTAAAGTACTGATCCCATATCAATACAAGTACAAAGTTATTCTAATATTCATATGGGTACTACTGAAGTTGCACAAGATATGGAAACTAAGCCACTAGTTGACACATGAGAAGAAAATTTTGATAAGCTAGAGGCTACCGAGACTGAACATAGGAAGGATACTGAGTTGGAACCTCCAACCAACACTAAAGGACATAAGAAAAACACACCACTGACCAAAACATCAAATGTTAAAAATGATTAAAAGATACAAGATACACAAAAAGAAAAACTGCAGGAATCAAATATAAAAGAGAAGGATGTAGAGAAAGAAGGAAAAAAAAACAAGAGGAATTTAAATCATAGGAGAGTATAGCCAGTCACCATAGTGAGTCACAAGATGCAACAACGAAATCATGTTCTAAACACTCTACTGGATAGAGTAGACTGATTGAGAAAAAGAAGAACAAGAAGAGGAAACATGTAATTGATTTGAGTAAGCCAATCATCATACCACCTGGAGACCCTAATATGATGAAGCCCAAGGAATTTTGCATTTATGCAGAACTTGTTTCTCAAAAGACTGAGAAGGACAAACTATTGGAAAAGAAGAAAAAGGTAGATACATTAGAAGATGTCAAAGAAGTTTTCCAAGAGATTATTCCTGAAGTTACCATTGATGAGTCAGAGCCCCTACTAGACCAAGTTGGAAATATAGTCCAACAAATCAAATGACCAAACAAGGACATGACTGACTACATGTTAAAAATTTACAAGGCATATATAGAGAAGAAATTTATGGAGGACCTACTGTAAAATATTGCTATAGAAAAGGTAACTCTTTCTGAGTTATGTTTAAAAGTTGAAGAATAATTTCAATCAATCATTTCATTGTTTAAGAAATTTTATATTTTTTCTAACTTTATCGAGGACATTAAGGAGGCAGATACTGAAAAAGAGTTGACTGAGTAGCTTGCAAAGCTAACTACCGAGCCTAGAGAATTCCAGACCTACTACTCAAAGATACATGAGCTCATGGGAGTTCAGCTCTCATTGAGATAGGAGGAAGACAATCTAAGATTATAGTTGCTTGAATTGCAAGCACTAATAATCCCCCATATGCAATCAATGCAGATACATATGAATAAAGGAAAAGAGCTAGAAATTTTTATAGAGGTTAGCACCCTAGATGCTATAGGTAATTTATCGGCAGAAATAAATGAACACATTGTGATATTACAGAATCTCGGAGACACTTGGGAGACTATACTGTCTAGATTATAGCAAAGGTATAAGCACATTTTTTATACTTAAGTTTTACTGTTGAGAATTTTTGTCAAAAAAGGGGGAAATATAGTTAAATAGAGAATGAGATCTAGATCTTTGAAAATAAAAAAAGAAAATAGATTCAATACTATATGTGTGTGTGAAAATTTAAAAAAAGGAGAAGAGTTGTACATATTTTGTATAGAGAGTAACATCCGAGGGGGGGTTACTAGTTTTGATGACTTTGAGGTTTTTGTCCAAATGCTCAACTAATGTCAAAGGGGGAGATTGTTATCTCTATGGATATTTTGTTATCATTAGTTAAGGCAAAGTTATATGAGTCAGAAGATTCAATTGGTTAAAGTAAATATTTAACTAGTCGGTAATGTACACCAAGCAAGGCAGTGAAGTTGGTAAAGAACAAAACAAAGTTAAAGACACTACACCAAAAGTCTATAGTTACCAAACACTGAGCACATATGAAGTACACCGAGTTGATAGTTACTGAGTACTAAAGATCAAGTTAACTGAGCAAAGAGAAGTTACTCTTCTGAGTTACTTAATTGTTTGTAATGCGATAAGGATGCATTTAATGAATTAACACAACATTAATTGTGATTCTAAAATGCATGAAGATTAGTTTGTTACAAGATCAATGATCAAATTAATTCAAAGATAAGATCTGATAAGAAGATTAAATGGTTAATGAAAGATTGTTATTTCCAAGAAAAACACCAATTACCAAGGTAACAGTGACAAAATCACCGAATGAAAAAGAAGATCTAACAGTTTAAAAAAATCAAAGCGCACCTAACACATAAGATTAAGAGGCAATAAATTTTATATTTAATGGATGATTTAGAGAGATAGAGATAGAGTGATGATACAGAGATGGCTGATACTGATAGTGAAAGTAAAAGGAGTTATTTGAAGAACAAAGATCATAGCACAAAGCACCGAGCAGATATCTAGCTACAACAAAGAAAATTTGAGTAGTGTTAGAGTTTGGTAATTGAGGTAACAAAAATTAGAGCACATAGAGTATGATCAACATTTGTTTTTGATGCAATATAGAAGACATTGTTAAGTTGTTAATACTATTGTATTGAGAGCTAGAAATCCCAATACTGGGTAGATCTTAACCGATCTAATATTTGTAAAACCTTTAATATGGTACATCTCTAATTGTAGAGATTGTAAAATCCTCTAACCAAGTAGACCTAACAAGTCTTTGTATACTCTTAACTGGGTAAGCTATCAAAATGGCTAAATAATGTAAGCTATAATCGAGCAGCCTTTATACTGCAGTTAGTGAAGGTTTTGGGTATCATCCCCACCACATTTTTTTCCTCTAACCAAGGATTTCTACATAAACAAAATCATAGTTTTTTGAGTTCATTTACTTGAATATTTTGATATTATGTTTTATGAGATTTATATTAGTTTCATTTCAAGTTATTGAATTCGGTAAATAGCAGCTGCAAGCAGTATATGGTTATAGATATTTTTAGTTATAAAATTTTCTGTGGTACTAATTCACCCCTCCCCTCTCAGTCCCAAATTTCCATAGTAATTCCAACAAACACATCCAAATTTCCAACAATCTTCCCCCTTTGACATTGATGGAAACAAAACAATAATGAAATAAAAAACCAATAATACTACCATCAATATCCATAATATCTTTTGAAGTCTCTAACTCCACTCTGCTACCCATTTATACTCTTTCACTATGCCCTAATTCCAATATGATTATATGCTCTTCTCTCCATCAGTTTCTCTCCCTTGGATGTACACTACTCTTCTTGGATAAAAATATTTCTTATGTGAAAGTATATAAAATTTCTCTTCACATCTTCTCTTCTCTCTTTCTTCACATTTGCTCTTCTATTTTTCACTTGCTCTTTACACTTGATTGTTTTTCATATATTCTCTCTCTCTCTCTCTCTCTCTCTCTCTCTCTCTCTTTGAAATCAATGAAAAAGTTGTATTACCTACTCTGGGCCATCAAACACATCCATATACTAATCAAACACATCTACCTTACCATCCTTACTACTCCTCCCAAAGAGCATCCTCCATTCATTAATCTAGTTGAAAGATCATTCTTTAGAACATACTGGACTGATCCAATCTATTGTATCTTAATTCTGATCAGGAGGGGTAATGAAATGTAACTTGCCTCTGATATGTGAAAGAATATAAGTTTTATCCCTACTCATCTTTCTCTTTGACTTGGTTTCAAAATTATGTCTTTTATCCAACTTTGTCTTCTCCTTGTCTGCCTTCTTCTTATTCTTCTTTCTCTTGGATTTGTTTTTGTGCTTCTTTTCTTTTTCCTTGTTAGCTTCTTCATTTATTTTATCTTCATACCTTTTCTCTTCACTTTCTTATTTTTGGCTTGATTATTCTTCTTCACATTCTTGTTCCTTCCTACTGAAATACCTTTGTTCATCTTCTTATTTTTTTCATGTTTGGCGATCTGTGTAGATATATTATATCTGAAACATAGAACAATATTTTTTTCATTGTCATCATCTCTTATTATTGCACATGGAAATATACTTACCTCCCTTTTGACAGTATCATCCAACCTTTTCACACAACTGCATATACTCGAGTTATGGTTATGCCTTTTGTTTCTAGAAAGATGATTTTTGTTTTTGCAGTTTGCAAATTTATGTCTAAAATTTCCACAATAAAAACACATACCTCTAAATCTATGAGATTTATGTCCTTTTACCAAATTCTTCTTGGTCTTATTCTTCTTATTTTCTTTCTTGTTTTCATTTTTTGTTTTCTTTTCTCTTCTTTTGTGTTTTAGTGTCAGGATTGACTTGTCCAAATCTAGAATTTTAACCTTTCATAAGTCTAACACCATTGCTCTCATTATCAAGCAATGCCTCAAGTTTAGCTTCTCTAATCATGAGATTTTCCACATGGTTTTTTGTAGTCACAATCTCTTCCTTAATAGACCTAGTCCATTCATCATCAAATGGCTCAATATCTTATATTAGGAAAATATGATCTTTTGCAATCCTTCTTCTTTTGTCATCTCCCTTGTTCCTATCACCAATGATTTGTCCTTCATTGTGATTCAATCTCACATACCTTGGAGTCTTATTCCTTGTCTCTAGTTTCTGAAATTATTATTTTTCTTCACTTGTGTAGCTTCATCTTATGCACTTTTTGTCACACTTGAACTTTTTTTATGCACTTTATGATATTGAATCTGATCATTACTATCCCTTGTCCACATATACCAGACCTTTCCAAATTCTCAAGAATTTAATTCACTTTAACATTTGTGCTTCCACTAACTTTTTAAACCTTTTGTTATAGCACCTATATGCTTTAATTTTAGTAGAATAACCAAGTAATATACCTTCATCACTCCTTGCATCAAACTTTCCTATGTCTTCATCTCTCTTTATGTAACATGTACTACCAAAAATTCTGAAATACTTAATAGTAGGCCCATTACCACACCAAAGTTCATAGGGTGTCTAACCAGTTCCATGTTTGATCTGTAGTTGGTTAAGAGTGTCTACTAAAGTGCTCAAATCTTCTCTCCAAAACATCTACACAATATTTATTTCAAGAATCATGGTCCTTGAAGTCTTTAGAATATATATGTTCTTGTACTCTACTACACCATTATGTTGTGGATTCCTAGGAGTAGATAACTATTTATTGATTCCATGCATCTCACAGTATGTATTGAGATCATTTAATGTAAAATCTTCACCTCTGTCTGATCTCACTTCTTTGATTTTAGACCTGTCTCATTTTCCACCATTTCCTTGAAAACCTTGAACTTATCAAAAGATTCAGATTTATTCTTCAAGAAGGTCATCCATACCATCTTTGAGTAATCATTAATTAATAGCATAAAATATTTGTCACCTTGCAAGCTTCTTTTCTTGGTAGGTCCACACAAATCAATATAAACAAGATCAAGCAAACGATTTGAATTTTCTTTCTTAGAGTGAAAAGTATCTCTCGTTTACTTTCCCAATTTACAATCCTTGGGAAAACTGTTAGCATGCTTCTTCATCCTAGGAAAATCTCTAACAATAGAAGTATAACTTATAGCAACAATATTGCCAAATTTCACATGACACAATTGGTGCAGGAGAACCTATGGTTTCAAAGCCCTTCTTTTATTTTGTTGTGTTCTCTTCTAGTTTCTTAGTCAAATTAGGAAAGTTTAGGAATATTTTGGAGTGATTTAGGGTTTATTGATTTTCTTTTGTAATATTTTTTGTTCATTCTCTCTTTGTAATGTCCTAAAGGACAAATTGGGTCAAAATGTAGAAAGAACATCCTAGATGCTTAGGAAGGTGTTTTTAACGTTTTTCTTGTGTCTTAAAGGCTATTTTTGGGCTTTTAGCAATCCAACCAAGGGAGTGAAAACAAGGAAAAGTCAAGTTGAAATAAAATATGAAAAGTTGCTCAAAGCAACAATTTTTGCAACTTTGCAACTTTAAAAGTTGCTCGACAACTTTGCACAAAAGTTGATTTTGTCCTAAAAGAAGTTATTGATTGGTTCTAGTAGTTGTTTTGGATAGGGGAAGACTATTTAAGAACTCCCATGGTGGATTTTTGAGGTTCGATGACATTTTGTTTGATTTTCCTTTGTATGTAATGTTGCAGACTGACTCTAAGATAGTTTTAGATCATTTTGAATTGAAAAGAATTGTTAATGGATTAGATTACTTGAATTTACATTATGTTTAGCTTCTTATGAGTGTCTAATAACTTTATTTCAGGAGAAATTGTTAAATAAAATCCATTTGGTAGGTTCTTGTTAATTTTCTTTAAAGTTGTAGTTCTTTGGGCCAATTCTGGACTATACATAGAGAATGGCTCCTCGAGGTTCTTAGATACATGGAAATAAAATGGGCCTAGATGGAATTAAAGAGGAGTCACTATACATATGTTCTTTTTTTTTTAGGAGTAGAAGTGTTGGGGTTAATTTTTGAGCTCTTTCCCTAGGCGAGCTTGGCTATAGCCCGACTAGGGAAATAGCGTGACAGTAAGTCATGTCTTGTAGGGTTGGATAGGTAGAATATATCTAGTGGTTGGAGAGTGATAAAGGAGAGGTGTTGAGACCCTCTATGCAATGGTAGCAACTAAAGAGTTGATTTCATAGGGTTATGAAGAAAAATGTAGAATAAAGACCTATTAGCCCTATTTTTAAGGATAGTGTCCCTAAAGACTTTCAGTGGTAGTACAGAGGACTTGAATAAACCTCACCTTTAAAATATTTAATTTTTTGAAAAAGGGTATTTGGATCTTATGATATATTTGGTGATTATTTGGAGAATTTGTAAGAAAATCTAGAATTTGAGTCTGAATAGGGCTACAACGTTTCTAGGCCTAATCCTATATTGTAGGAGTTTGATATGTGAAAGGATTATTGATGGTTTAAAACCTTCAATAATTTCCTAAAATGACCTAAGGAGGTGAGAATTCAACCCTGCAAAAAGTTGTGAGTGAGTTGGCTTAGTTTGATAGAATCTACTCTTGTAAGATTCAGTGAGCACTGAAGGAACTTGTTGATATGGTGGATCTTGATTGGAAGGGTGAAGTTCTTGGTGACTTATCTTCAAGTTTGGATTTTTCAATATCCATAATAGGTCTAGGAAAGATACCTTAGATAAGATTCAAGCTGACTCTATAGTGAGAAGAACCACTTCTATCAATAATATCTTATACCTAACCATCTTTCATCTATTTCAATCAAACAAGTCTTCTAACCACTATTAAAAATAAATATATTACCTCTTGTCCTAGATCCTGTAGAAATATCCTTTCCATAGTAATTCAATATTTTACACATCATCCTTGAAATGAAATCCATAGCCTTTATTCATCATCCAATGAACACTAAGAAGATTATGTTTCAAACCTTATACATACAATACATCATCAATGTTATTTTTACCATCCAAAGTAATTGAACCTATACCTCTGATCTTACCACTAGAGTTGTCACCCCATTTCACTTTTCCACCATCATTGTTCTCAAGGATTACAAATTTACTCTTTTCACCAATCATGTGATGAGAGAATCCACTGTCAATCACCCACTTATCTTCCTTGACAACTTGAGTGACTAGAGATTTCTCTTCAACAAAATCTTTAGTAGAACTAGAAGTCATTACAATATCAGTCATAGGATCATCATATTGCTTAATGGAAATGAATGTAAACTCATCATCATCCTTGTTAGCTTCATCAGATTCATCATTAGTAACACCATCATCATCAAGAGCATAGTAACACTTTCTTTCCCTAGGCTTAGGCTCATACTTATACTTAGTAATTATATTAGGAAACCTAGATGCAACATTTCCTACTTTACCACATGAAAATAAATTAAAATACATCTTTCCTTTATACTTACTACTTGCAGGAGCTCTATACTGTACTATTTTTGAAAACTTTGCTTCCAACTCTTCAAGATATCGGTCTTCCTCTTCCATTTCCTTCATCTCCTTCTCCCATCTCAATATTCTCCTTGTAGGTATTTCAGTCATATCTGATTTATGCATGTCCTTACTATTCAATGTGGATTTGAATGTTGTCTCAGTATTGGGAAGTTCTCCACCTAACACACTCAATTCAAAGGTTGTAAGCTTTCCAAATAGGTTTTTCCTTGTCACATTTATCACTATCCTTATTTATTAAATAGCTACAACCTTGTTGTCATAGGAAGGAGGAAATGTTCTCAAAATATTTGGAACAATCTCATCTTCATCAAGTGTACCTCTATCACATCTAATAGCACACACTATCTCATTGATCTTTATCATGTAGGATGAAATATTATCATCTTATCTCACCATCATGGCTTCATAATTTCCCTTTAAGCTCCACAACTTGGCCATATTTACTACTGTGTCTCCTTCATAAATAATTTCTAACTTCTCCCCATTGGTCATCTCTGCATCAATCAATGCACTTAAAAAATCTTCCTTTTTCCTAATATTTGCCTTGGCCTCATTGATCTCATCGGTAGTTGTAGAGTTTTGTGGAGGGTTATATGAATTATTTGTAATCCTTCAACAATCTTCATCAATTTAGCTAATATGTACAATCATGAAGTTCTTACACAATGCATAGTTAGTTCCTTCAAATATTGGACTGTCCTTTTTAAATGCTCCCATTTTTGGATCTCCCTAAAGCTGTAAGGTTTCCTTCAAGGGGCTAGGCTTTGATACTAATTATAGGAAATAGGCAGAAAGAAACTGAGAGGGGGGGAGGCAGAGTGAATTAGTTTCTCTTAAAATATTTAAAAATCCAAACCCTTAAAACTTTAAAATATGAAACTCTTTATCACTTTAATCTTTATTACTACTTCAGAAAATGTAAAGCAGTAAACACAAATAATAAAACATAAAAAACACATAACACAAATATTTTTATGATGAAAACCCAAAATAGGGTGAAAACCACGGTAGGGATGAAACCCATAATAATATTACTACCTTGTTAGAAGTATAGACTTATTACAATATGGGGAATGTAATTGCATTCATGCACACTCCCTAAAGTTCACTACTCAATTTTCCTTGGGTTACAACCCTAAGGAAGTCTCACTGACTTACAATCACAATTTATACACTAATCAGAGAATTCATGAACTGTATGATAACATCTACCTATGCCTTGGTCAGTTCCATTTTAGTACAATCATATCATTTGTTGTAATTATCTCTGTCACACTCAGATAATCAGTCCAAATGTCATTAGATATGTAAAAGTGCTTCACTAGAAACCTGTATCTTCCATAATCTTTCAAATATTGACACACATACATGACAACACAAATTAAACCCTAATTCACTACATTTATCAAGAACTAGGTCAAAAAAACTAATCCTCAAAAATTCAACTCTTAGCGCCAAAAACAACCATTAGGATCACTACACACTTGCAAAATATTTCTTAGATCCTTCACAAACACCTCAAGATCATAATAATAACCCTAAAACATTTTACCGATCTCTCATAAACCATTTTATCAACTTCTCTTGACATGTTGGATAAGAACATAAAAACATATTCCAATCCATTGAGCTTGGTCACCTTGATCAAAGTAAGTTTCCAAATCATCATGAATATAATTTTACATCATCCTAAGGAATCATTAATCTCAAACAAACAATCAAATCCTTCACACTCATCGGATCTATCATCATTTCATGCTAAACCTGAAGAATATTATTACCCCCAATTGAAATACTTGTAAATGTCTCGCGGACCATGAGAATCACAAACCCTTTGAAATAGATATATTTATATGTCCTTAACATATTCAAATTTGTGAAATCAATGATCTCACCTTGAGTATGTGCATGAAATCATTCTCTACAACTCTGTTACACTAAAAGCCAATAAGATAACCAGTCTTCATCAGTGATATCATATATTGATCAAATCATCATGTCAATAACTGAAACATAACATGAACCATGTAGAAAACCTCTAAATCATACCATGGGGTGCATGAATCCTCATCTTCAGTAACATACATTTTCCATTCTTCTAATAATCATGCATTACCTGCACAAAAAACATCTGGACTACATAATAGACATGTTGAAATCAATGACAACACATCCAACTTGCCAACACATATTTTTCCTTAGTCTTTCATTTTAGTAACATCTGAAGTCTATATCCTTTCTTCGTGTATTTCATATTCCTCATATTAGTCTTTAACAATCCAAAAAAAGACACAAAAACATAACTTGCATATCCTAGGGTTAAGAATTCCACTTTTTAGAAGTATTTTCTAGATTAGAAGGTGCATATTTTTAGGTCATTCCTATAGTTATTTTTACGCATTATCTTTAATTCGTTCAAAATAATTATCATCTTTTCCACTTGCCTTTTCTTAGGCACTTGTCATTCTTTAAATTTGTCTTATTCATAGACACCTTGTCAGAATTTTCATTTTATTTGCCCCAAATTTGAAGTCAAGATAGTTCCCTACATCTTTTAGGTCTTTCCTTAGGAGGTTTACATTCAAAGTTTTTATAATCTCTCTTAGGATACATTACTTTCACCTTAGGCATCTTTTGAGTCATTCATTATTAGTTTGCATTAGCATTCTAAAGACTTACAAAAATCCAAAAAATTAGTTTCCCTTAAAGTCATTTCCCTTATTTGTCTCTTCAAATATAAAAATACTAGTTAATAAGAGTCCTAAGCTTACTTTTCCTAGTTGTCTTGCATATACCTTAGTTTTTGATTGCATCCTTGCATATGATGCTCACACAATCAACGAAGGGAAAAGATAAAATGGATCACAACAAGGATCCCATGTATAACCCCACTAGTGACATCGAATTCACTATATAGAGGACCCTAAGACTTGATTGAAATACACTTGATACAATGCAACATTAGTAAAGGATGAAGATTGACATTCCCCAACTGCCTCCCATTCCTCCACTAGGAGACAAATTCTTGACTGAGAATATTAGTGAAGGATGTACACTGTAAGAGGTTGATAATACTCTACAAGACCCTAGAGTAATGACTGTTATGGAGGCCTTTCTATCTTTGAACCTGTTGGGACTCAAAAAATTTCAAATTTAATGTCCATTAAAACATAAAGAAAACCATTAATAATACTTCATTAGCCAATTTTCATACCCACACTAGTCATCACCAAGCCTTTTTATTTGATCATAAGTCTAAAGCTGCCAAAGTATTCTCTACATATTAATCCATAAATGCATCTATGATATCCAATACATTTCATAGATCTCATAAAAATGAAAGATTTATCCATTTCCCATCACAATTCTCTATTTCACAGATACCATAAGGAGGAATACTGAAATAGTGAAGTTGTCTCTATTTTACAGGGTTCAAAATAATGGGTTGCAATATAGAGAATATATTTCTCTTTCAAAAGAAGAAAATTTTAGCACTTTGAAATGGAGAAATTTTTGTCATTCTAAGAGAAGAAAAACCCACTATTGCAAAATGGAAAAACCGTTTCTATTTCGCAAGAGGAGAATTAACAGCTTGCAAAATAGCGAAACATGTCACTATTTCATTGGAGACAAACTATGGCTTGGAAAAATGGAAAAAAAATGGGAATAATAAGATTTCTGTAATGGGAACAATAAGATTTATGTGAGAGAAGGCTTCAAAGATGTTGGAAATTCAACCTTTTTAATTATGATGTTGACAAAGAAGGAAAAATATCTAAAATTGAAAATCTAAAAATGACCCAGTTCATAAAATCAAATTAAAAATCTCTATTCAACATATTAGGTCCTTACAAGCTAGTTTGGGTTTCCAACCAAGTCAAAATCCAAAAGATTGGTAGTTATCAACTAATTAGTTGATTAGTTTTTTCTCAAAAAATTATTTTTAGTTTTAATGAATACTGATGTGTTTTCACCCTAAAGGGGTATGAGAACCATTTGACCACATATATATGTGGTATAAAATGTAAAGATAAGAGAATTATCACATTGTAAATATATCATTGTACTTTATGATAATCCTAAAGGATAATATTTTGTCATTTGTATACAAGGAAAATAGTTTTTGAACCGTCGGTAACATGATCACCAAGTGATAGAAAACATAGGTCACCAAAAATGTTAAAGTACAAGTGAACACCGAAACTAGTTTTCACCGACAGACAGTTTATAGTGAACAATGAGATCATTGTCTATAGAGAAACCCAAGAAGCAGAATGTCTATAGAGACATCACCAAGGAAAGACTACATAGCAACCCAAGCACCAGTCTACCGAGAGACATTTTTAATTCTGAGAAATGTGGATCTGAGTTACACGTTAGATAAACACTTGAGTTTATATTTAGCTTTATTCTTATCTTCAAAACCATTTCTTGAGGGAAAAGTAAAGAATATGTAATTGTTTTAATCAGTATAACTGATTGAAAACATGCAAACTAGGAGATTAAGGTCAAGTTGTAAAACTTTGATCATAGAGTTTTTATTGTAAAGCGTGAAACCTAAATAGGTCAAATACATTGTATAAATAGATGTACAAATCAATCAGACAATGATGGTTATAGCCACAAAAGACATCTATGGATAAGATAGAGAGATTTATGTAGAAGGAAGACAAAAGATGAAATCAGTTATGAAGAACAAGATTCAAGGCTATCGGGTAGAACATAGGTATTAATCAATCACTATAGGTGATACATATACATTGTGTACTTAAAGGATCTGTATTCAGAAATTCAAGATTACATACTATCAGGTGAACAAGTATTTTTGACTACTCTCTAAAAATTGTAGAAAATAGAAGAAATCCTTTAAGAAGGTGGATTTAACAATCCTTATGTAAATCTCTTAACCAAGTGCACACTTAACAGTGTTGCTAAATCTCTTAACTGAGTAGACCTAAACAGTCTAAAATATTACACCTAATAGGGTATGATCATCAGAAGTGATCACACTTGTAGCCTTAACCAACACCTTCCATTCTATAGATAGTGAAGCTTTGTGGGTTTCATCCCCACCATAGTTTTTACCTTCTAACAGGGGTTTTCTGCATTACCAATTCTTGTGTCATGTGTACATGCAATTAAGTTTATGTTTTGATTTTACATGCATAAGATAGAAAGGAATCTATGGTTGGTAATTCAAGAACAAAGTACTAATGGTTAATTGATAAAAAATTTTAAGGGTACTGATTCACCCCTCCCCTCTCAGTACACACCATTCCATTATTCCAAAAATTGGTATTAGAGTTGGATCTCTTATTTGGAAAATTTTTAATCACTTGAGAGAAAAGATCATACAATGGAAAGGTATAAGCTTGATAAGAATATTGAGAATGAGAAGTTGCAGATACAAATATTCTATGAGAAATACAAAGAAGCAAGAATCAAGATGAGAGAGCTACTAGATGAAATAAAATTTATGGCATCTCATTGCAATGAAACTGACTATCATGAAGAAGAGATACCAGATTTGTTTGAATCATCAGGATCTACATCTAGAAATACATCAGAGACATCTAAAGGAAGCATTACAAGTCTGAATGAAATCAATCAACATCTGACAGAGAAAGTAAAGGTACTAAAAATTGGTCAAGAGACACAGATGGTAAGGATGATTGATGTTATGAATAATGCTAGACAAGATAAACAAGAAATAACATTAGCTATTGATGATAGGAGGAAGATCACTGAGAAGCTACAAGAGAGAGACTGAAATACAGAGACTTACTAAACATCATCATGAGATCACCAATCAAATAGTTCTTATGAGTCATGAGGCAAACTAAGTGAACATAGAACTCAATGGGAAATTGGGATCCATTGGTGAGCTAAGAGAAGAAAATGAGAGACTGAAGCATGAAGCAAGGATTCAACAACAACACAATGATATGATGAAGAAAGCTGAAGAAAGTACAAAGAGAATGGATGATTTTTTGGATGGGAAAAGAAGACTCAACAACAATACTGGTCTAGTGTATACTGAGCATGGAGAATCATAAAACCAAGCTAATCACAAAGATGTCTACATAAATACAAGACGAAGGAAGTAGTCATGCAATCACTATGGAAAACCAGGCCACACATCAAATGTTTTCAAGATCAAAGCTAAAGGTATTCCTAAATCCACATCTACATTCATAGGTAAATGTTATACTGTAACAAGCATAGACACAAAGCACATGAATGTAGATCTAAGGTGAAACAACCAAAGAAGGAATCCTACATGGAAAAATATTGTTCTACTTGCAAAATGCATGAGCACACATCTCTTGAATGTAGAAAAAATAAAAAGAAACCATGAAAGCCAAAATAACAAGAAAATGCTTATCAACCAAGAAGAGTTGGTAACTCATATGTTTGGGATTACAACACATGGAAAAATTGCATAGCATGTGGTAGATATGGACACATAGTTTCAAACTTCATGAGGAAATGGATGAGAAGGTCTAGAAGCTGGACTAACCCTGGAATGGAATTCTTACACTGTCATAGGGTTGGTCATCTAAGCAAGGGCTGCAAAGACCGAGTGACAGAGACAAGAACTTTTCCAATGGAAATACCATTGAAGACATCAGGAAGATGAGAAACAAAATGTGGAGGAAAGATACAAACAATGATGATGCTGGACCAAGTAATACAATTGGTGACACATTATCCAATGGATCTGGTGATATCAGCACCCCCACCTAAGCAGAACAAGTAAGCATGGAATTACACTATACAAAGCTATATTTTAAATAAGTTCTAATATACATTGATAATATACCAAATCAACATGAATGGAGATGCACTATGGTATTACTTGCTATAAATTTGTGAATCCAATCTCTTCAGTCAATACACACCGAGAATCGTCGGTGTACATATAAAATCCAAGCTATTAATGTAAACCGAGTAGCATCGATAATCATCTAAAAAGACAATGAAGAATTCACTACATACTGAGCTCTATCAAAACATGTGAAAGGTAAATTAAGTTGACACTTACCCCAAGTGTCACATTCTCACAGATGATGAAGTTGGTATGTTCCCCGAGTGACTCCATCTTTGACCAATGAGAAGTGGGTAAAGCATTTATTACACCACTTAGGGAATCATGTATAAAAGGGTGACAAAAATCTCATTCATTCACCAAGTGTTCAAGAGAGAAAAGTAGAGTGAAGAGTAGAGTGAAGCTGAGTGACCAACAACAACCAGATTGTAGAGATATTCATAAACACATTCCTGAATACTATAACAAATTCACAATAGATCAAGTGAATATTTGAGACTCACCGAGAAAATAGATCATTTATGGAGAAATCCCTAATTTCAAGAAATATGGCAACCACATCATGCGTTTCCAAGATCAATAATGCGAAAGATAAAAAGGTCAATCTAATCAAGAACTCTACATGTGAAGAACCTAAGTATAAATTCTTCCCCAAGGTTTCTTCACAACCCAATGATGCTGGAGCATTCTCAAGCATACCACCTAGGGTTTTTCTAGTTGATGATTTGTGAGCCTATATCCACTATAAGGTTGCAGAGATTGGAGATCTCAAGGTTGAATAAGCTTACAAGAAGCTTTTCATAGATGGAAACATTATGGAAGCACATAAACACATTGAGGTAAAAGGGTTGAAAAATTCCCTAATGTTCCTGAAGGAATTCAAAACTGAGTGGATTTAGATAGTACTCAGCAGAGTACATGACTAAAAAATGTAATTAGATGAACTAAAACCAATCACCAAGGATGTAATACACATAGTAACCGGTTGAACAGTAACCAACAAGGTCAAAGCACTCAAACATCCTCCTCGCCTCGATATAGAAAATATGACAAGTGCAGTATGGGATGACAGAGGTTTGAAGATGAACTCAATCATTGATCTTGAAATTAATTTTGGTGCATCTGTACTTAGATAAAAAATATACCAAGCCAGCAAATGAATAGCATAACATTCAGTGCAGTTGATAATGCCTACAAGATTGTGAAGAAGGGATTACAAATTTACCTATTCGAGCTTCTACTGAAGCAATTGGAGGAGAAGATGAGGACAATTAGGTCATAAAGGAATAATTCATGTAAGTTTGGATCTCTCCTCATGTGTCCATTTTTCTATTTCCATAACTTTTTCCACTTTGTCAGTAATGTCACTTGGGACACTACCCAACTGATAACATCTCAAATTAGTGAACACATCAAGTCATTAGGGGATAGTTTCACATTAGTTATGAATGCATATTTCACCAGCTTCAAAGATAGAATGTAGAAAAGAATGAGGATGCCTGAACAACTGGTTGAACAGTTTAAGGATGATATATGTTTCATAGTAGATACTAACACCACTTTGATAAAAAAAGTTGTACCAAGGACAACATGATTACCACCTCTAGATTATGAGATCAACATTGATCAGGCCAAAACTTCTATTGAAGCATTACAAAATGAGGTAGTAGAAAAATCATTACCAAGATTTTATGCTTATGAAGAACCTAAGGCTAGAATCAAAATAGGCCTAGTAGTAAATAAATTTGACAGAAAGAAAACTAAAATGGTGAAGACACTTAAGAATAAGTTGTCGGTAAATGATGAAGAATCAGAAAAAAAAGATGACACCGAGGGATAGTCACCCATCAGTGATGGTGAACAAGTGAGTGACTCTGAGTCAACTGAGTCTGATGCACCACCAGCAAAGTAACCAAGTACCACTACTGCATCAAGAAATAGGATTCAGACTTCAAAAGATGTAGATTCACCACCGGTCAAGAAAGGAATAGTGAGGAATTACAAGAGAAAAACTCAAACAAGGAAACAGGAACCGAGGCAAAGAAGAAAATACATCTGAGGTAAAGAGGACAAGGATGACACTGCACAGGATGAGAGTGAACAAGCACTCCAACTTGAAAAGCACAAAGTTCCTAAGATAATTGATGAGATTGCTGCATCAATCATTAAGACATGTAGCATATCAAATGATAAGATAAGGAATAGCTAACCTTATCTCCTGAGGATCAGAAAAATATTGAAGAAGCCATCATTCAAGCAATGATTGCATTCAAATATGTACCTATACAATTCAATAAGATGATGCCACAATAACTGAATGATAGAATTTTGGAAAGGTGGACTTATGCACTACATACCAAGAAACAAATAAGGGAAAGATCTCTTGTCGCAATTATACCACCTAAATCAAAAGTTGAGGAAATTGATGAAATGATGAAGAAGCATGCAAGAAAATTTTCAGCTAAGATGAGAGCATACAAGGTACTGGAGGGAAAATTAATTGAGCTTAATAAAGAAAGTAATGAAACTTGGAATCAAATATTCAATCCACCTAAGGAGGATTCAAGCCCCGACAAGGTATTAACTCTTACCGAGACCCCTCACAATGAAGATAAAGAGGCCAAACTGAGGCCTGAACACATCTTCATAAATGATACCGAGGAAATAAATCCAGTTGAATTGACAACATAGGAAAGCAAGGCCATAGATGATGTACCTTAGATACTTCAATCATTGCCAGATTCAATAGAGGTCATCATCAAAGATATAATACTTATTGATTCAGATGATGAACCAAAGAAAGATGAAGATATAACTGTTGCCACCTAGTAGGAAATGGAAAAGGAAATGGATACCACAGATGGTGCAGAGGTAAATATACCAGGTGACATACCATTATTTATACAAGCTATCAATATCATAATAGAGGAAAAGGAGAAGACACCTAAACTGATGCAACCACACCAATGGACATAGGAGCTGAACAAGGGAAGCAACAAGATACACAAGATGAAAAGAAAGAAGCAAATGGAGGGGAGAAAATAGGTGATGCCACTGACAAGAACACCGAGGGTGAAAAGGCTGAAAATATAGACAAGGTTGATGTGGAGATGTCCACTACCAACCAACAAGCCAATACTGAGTAGCAGACAATAGGCTTCATACCTCCCACACAATCACCAAAGAAAGAAAAAGTGCATGAACTAGCTATAGTTCTACATTCCCTTGCTTCCAACACAATTTCAAAGAAGAAGAAGAAGAGTAATAAAAATCCAGTCACATTGGATGAAATCATTAACATACCAAACTATGATCCTAGGACATTGGATCTAGAGTCACTTACAAAGTATGGTGAACTTTGTAAGAGAAAGGCAATTCAGGACAAGCTCGAGAAGGAGCACAAGAACTCCCAAGTCCTAGAGACAACCAAAGATATACTATTGTAGATTGTACCTGACACCAAAATTGATCAAAGTGAACATATACTTGATCAATTAGAAGCTCTTACCGATGCCATCACATCATAGAATGTAGATGTAGACAAGGAAATAGAAGAACGTGCTAAGCAGAAGTGTCAATATAAGCTTACAGAGAAAATCAGCCAAGAAGTGGTAGAATAAAAGGTAAAAAATTATGAATTAGTTACAAATATAGAATTGATAATATCAGAAGTAGTAAACTTAATTAAAAATTTGTGCACATTAGAAACTTTCACTACCGAGTAGAGTGACAAGTTGGCCAAAATTGATGAAGATATTAACGCAAGTGCACAAGGTCTCACAACAGATGAAAATGCATTCCAGTTGCATTATGAGAAGTTTGTAAAATCTAAATGGTTGAGACTAGAGATTCAAGAGGCAGAATCCAAAATCCAAGATGAGGTAACCGAGCTCCAAGCTCTACTACTACCAAATCTCACATTACTGCAACAACACATGACTTCAACAAAAACAATAATTGCCACCCCAGAGATGTCTGTCACTGATAGTATCTATGACATGCATGCAAGGATAAAATTGGAACACATGGCCCTAGAACACCTCAAAGAGAAATGGGAGAAGATGATGGAAGACATTAAGAAATCCCATTCCCACTTTTTTGACAAATTGTACGTATTACACCTTTGTCATTAGTTTCAATAAAGGGGAAAATGATATTATAAAGGGGGAAATAGTATGAAAGGGGAAATGATAAGGTGAAAGGGGGAAATGATAAAAGAGGGAATATATGTATAAAGGAAAATGTAACATATACATACACTACACCAATGCATGCACATAGGGGGAGTCATATTGACAAGGTAAACATTTTGGTGTACATACTGAACATTTTAGTTTTGCACATATCAATTTTAGATACTGTAACAAGGTGAAAAGGGGGGGGAGAGATTATTTGTTAATTGTTGTTTGATTTGCTTAAAGTGTGTTAAATCCCTTAACCCTACTTTACATTTAATTTTAATTGTATTAATTATGTATTTCAATTGTGATTAGAGAGAAGATAAGATACTCCTTTTCTATCTTCAAATGCACAAATGGAAGATCCAAGTTGATCAACCCAAAAGAAGGGTTAATGCACAAATGAATCAACTATTCAGAAAGAGAGAAAAGAAGGGGATCTTAAATTATGTTAATTGATTAAATGAATATGTTTAATTACAGTAATTGAAAAGGATAGGAAGAAGAACCAACCTTACAAAATTGTAGATCAAAGAATGTTGTTTTCTGAGGTTTGTAGACTATTTCTAGAAAAACTAACAGATGATCCTGAACCAGAACACAGAGATGAACAAAACATAGAAATATTTTTCCATTGTGATGTCATATTATGAAAAAGGTTTACCTTGACCCACAAATGTAAACCTTGACCCAATAATGTCGACCCTGACTTACACAAGTCCGATAGAGAATCTGTTCACACCGTCTGAAAGAAAGCCAAAAAGGGTATCCAGATCTATGTCCAAATCCGCAGTCCTGAACCTGTATCTACAAGAAAAAGAGGATTGTTTGTTGTGGGGGAGGGGTTTTATTTAGTCAAACCCTAGTTTTGGAATTAACCTCAAATATATGTAATTTAAATTGCATAAAGATAAACAAAGTAAATGCACGAATTCACCTTGCTTGTAAAAGTCCTTGTGGCGGATTCAAATCCGTGGATCCACAAGTATGATTAAAAATGTGGAATGTAGAAAGGTAGGATGTCTTAAATCTATTTCTTGTAGATCTCCAACACCAATTCTTGAATGGGTTCTTGAATTTGGAATAGGCTTAGAAGAAGGTGGATGGAGAGATCACCAAAAGGGCACTATGTGGCTTGAATCCTTCAATGGCCTGCCATGGATTTGTTTGAATTCTTAAAGGCTTGATGGTGGATGAATCCTTGCTTCAAATATTTCTTGATTTCTTTCTTGAATCTTCACTTAATGATGTTTCTCAATTGCTCAAGGATGCATAGGCTTCAATAGAGGACTTAGAGAAAATGAGGGGAGAAAGGCTCCCTTTTATATGAAATTAGGGCACAATCTTCTAAGGAGGCCGACATAGGATAATTAAATTCCAATTAGACCCATTCCCATAGAAGAGGACCTATATTAAATATAATTTAGGAATCAACACTTTGGAACCCGAAATAGCCGACCGAGAAGCAGGAAAACACTTTTTGCAAAGACCAACATCCAAAAACTGTGAGACCCTGGGATCTGGACCCTAGCTCAAGGTCAAGGTCAACCTTGACCTAGGTTAGGGTCAAGGTCAACCTTGACCTAGGTCAAGTTTGAGGTTGAATTATACCTAAAAGGTCAACCCTGACCTTGAAGCCCAAAATCACCAGTCTGTAGTCCAGAATACAGAAATCAAGCTAAAAAGGAGTGGAAAGAGGGACAGAACAGGGGGGAAGCCATGTCAAGATTAGGAAACCATTCTAGGTGCTTGATATGACCCCAAACCACTTACTTGGAAGGCTAAACAAGTCTACAATGGAAGTGCTTCCATTTTTTGACTATACATTTAGCCCCACTTTAGCAAGAGTATGAGCTCAACACAAACTCTTGGTAAAGGAGAACATAAAGAACAGACTTGGAACCAAAAGGGATAAAGAAACCCTCAAGACCCCAAGGGACTTAAGTCTTTATCAACCCTAAGATCATGATAAGAGAGACATCACTTAGTTAAGGAGAGAGAGAAAGGGTGTGATTATCTTGCC
>MU227491.1:1762193-1781158 GCA_018584345.1 Thuja plicata
AAGTCTTGAATGGGTTCTTGAATTTGGAATAGGCTTAGAAGAAGGTGGATGGAGAGATCACCAAAAGGGCACTATGTGGCTTGAATCCTTCAATGGCCTCCCATGGATCTCTTTGAATGCTTGAAGGTTTGATGGTGGATGAATCCTTGCTTAAAATATTTCTTGATTGCTTGCGTGACTCTTCACTTGATGATGTTTCTCAATTGCTCAAGGATGCATAGGCTTCAATAGAGGACTTAGAGAAAATGAGGGGAGAAAGGCTCCCTTTTATATGAAATTAGGGCACAATCTTCTAAGTAGGATGACATAGGATAATTAAATTCCAATTAGACCCATTCCCCTAAATGAGGAACTATATTAAATATAATTTAGGAATTGATACTTCAGAACCTGAAATAGCCAACCCGAAAGTGGGAAAACACTTTTTGCAAAGACTGACATCCAGAAACTATGAGACCCCAGGATTTGGATCTTGGGTCAAGGTCAAGGTTGACCTTGACCTAGGTCATGGTTGAGGTTGACCTAGACCTAAAAGGTTGACCCTGACCTTTAAGCCCAGAATCAGTAGTTTGGAGTCCAGAATACAGAAATTAGGCTAAAAAGGAGTGGAAAGAGGGACAGAATAGGGGGGAAGCCATGTCAAGATCAAGAACCCATTCTAGGTGCTTGATATGACCCCAAACCACTTACTTGGAAGGCTAAACAAGTCTACAATGTAAGTGCTTCCATTCTCCAACTATACAGATACTAATACCAAAGGGGGAGATTGATAATCCTAAATGATAATATTTTGTCATTAGCATACAAGGAAAATAGTTTTTGAACCATCAGTAACATGATCATTGAGTGACAACAAATAGAGGCCACCAAAAATGTTAAAGTACAAGTGAACACTAAAACCAGTTTTCACTGACAGACAGTTTACAGTGAGCACCGAGAGCATAGTCTAGAGAGAAACCTGAGATGCAGAATGTCTACAGAGACATCACCGAGGAAAGAGTACAGAGAAACCCAAGCACCAGTCTACCGTGAGACATTTTTAATTCTGAGAAATGTGGATTTGAGTTACACGTCAGATAAAACACTTGATTTTTATATTTATCTTTCTGCTTATCTTTAAAACCATTTCTTGAGGGACAAGTTAAGCATATGTATTTGTTTTAATCAATCTAACTGATTGAAAACATGCAAACTAGGAGATCAAGGTCAAGTTGTAAACCTTTGATCATAGAGTTTTTATTGTAAAGCGTGAAACCTAAATAGGTTAAATAATTTGTATAAATAGATGTACAAATCAATCAGACAATGAGGATTGTAGCTGCAAGACATCTATGAATCAAAAAGAGAGTTTTGTGCAGAAGGACAACAAAAGATGAAATCAGTTATGAAGAAAAATATTCAAGACTACCAAGCAGAACATAGGTATTAATCAATCACTATAGGTG
Source organism: Thuja plicata (assembly GCA_018584345.1). NCBI lineage: Eukaryota > Viridiplantae > Streptophyta > Pinopsida > Cupressales > Cupressaceae > Thuja > Thuja plicata. The sequence continues at coordinate 1,763,639 of MU227491.1, forward strand.
ATACATATACATTGTGTACTTAAAGGATCTATATTCAGCAATTCAAGATTGCATACTATCAGGTCAACAAGTATTTTTGACTACTCTCTAAAAATTGTAGCAAATAGAAGAAATCCTTTAAGAAGGTGGATTTAACAATCCTTATGTAAATCTCTTAACCAAGTGCACACTTAACAGTGTTGCTAAATATCTTAACCAAGTATACCTAACTAGTCTAAAATGTTACTCCTACCAGGGTAAGATCATCAGAAGTGATCACACTTGTAGCCTTAACCGACACCTTCTATTCTATAGATAGTGAAGCTTTGTGGGTTTCATCCCCACTATAGTTTTTACCTTCTAACAGGGGTTTTCTGCATTACCAATTCTTGTGTCATGTGTACTTACATTTAATGAATGTTTCTATGAATGTTTACATGCAATTAAGTTTATGTTTTGATATTACATGCATAAGATAGAAAAACATCTATGGTCGGTAATGTAAGAACAAAGTACTAATGGTTAATTGATAAAAAGTTTTAAGGGTACTGATTCACCCCTCCCCTCTCAGTACACACCATTCCAAAATTCCAACACTTTACCACTATGAAAAAATAAAATACAACATCCAATCCTTTCTCTATAATTGTGGTGTGAAATTATTTTCTTGTCAAATTGGTCCATTGTGATTATTAATTGCCATTTTTAAAACTATTGCAAAGAGGTTATTTGTCCTTCACACTAGTTCAAATATCAAGAAGCATTTGCAAATAGTTGTTCTTATGTTTCTTATCTGATTGGATTTATCAAAGAGAAATTAAAATTGATTAGACTGATTAGTGTGTTGTGTACCTAATCATCTTGCATTGATATGATTGAATGGTTGATAGTTTATCTAAAGGATAAAATATTGTCTGACAAAGTTGTACATGAGGGTTTGAGGAGGGCTAACTATAATTAAATGAGTTAATTATAGGAGAAAAATATAAGATAAACTAGAGAGGACAAATATAAAATTTATAAGCAATAAAGTAATCAGCAACAAGCTAGTCTATTTTAGGAACTCATGCCATTCTTAGATAGAGGATAGAAGTAGAATAAATATAGAGAGAAAAATATGCTATAAAAAGCTTCAAATTGAGTTCGAGAATAGGTCTACTCACATAGGTCTTGCAGAGCCTAAAGTGCAGACAATTTCCAACCATATTTGATTAATCTTGTTCATTGGCCAAGTCACTTGGAGAGTTTTGTTGAAAATTTTACTTCTTAAGGATGCATGACTTATTTTATGTTGTCATCATGGCAACAAAGTCATACCAAGTTTTTGTCTAAGATAACTTAGAAGATAAAATGACTAAGTATGGAAAATAGGATAGACAAAGATACACAACAATCAACACATCAGCGCACATGTGAGAGACTGAATCAGAGTATGTGAGTTTAGATATATGTTCTATGTGATGTCTACATACTAATTCTAGACACACATGGTACGACATGATAGTACGGAGAAGTTACAGACAGATCAGTACACCAACAATCTAGAAGACAGAGCATGAAAGCCGATTAGTGTTTTGATCATCGTGAATTATTTTGTTGTGTAATGGCCAAGTGCCTTTGATTATATGTTTGTAATAATTTATTTAGTATTTTTGTAAACACACTTAAGCTGACTTTCTTAGAAGCGTTGTGTATTATGTTTTTAGGGCCGACTATAGTCTTGTTTTGAGTCGCGTCTATTCAGGTATGAACATATAAGTATGTAATGTAAAGTTATGTTACATGTGTCAAATAATATGCATGAGAAAGATATAGAAGAGAAATATAATAAAGTCAGTATGAGATAAATCTCTTTAAGAGAGTAAGAGCATCTGCGCATACATGGAACGGATCAGACAACACTGTCATCACAGCAGTGCACTTTTGATATAGTGTATATCAACTATCAGAAGGTTGTAGCCTTCATCCTATTGAGCAGTGAGCTCTGGAAGTGAGCCATATACCTTTAATAGGGTTTTGTAAAGACTCCTAATAGGGTCATTGTACTTGCATTGTAAAGACTGCTTCTAACAGGGCAAAGGAACTTAAACAGGTTAATTATACTAGTACAATATTTGTGGGTATTAATTCTCACCGGGGTTTTCCTCTGATCAAGGTTTCCTCGTAAACATATCATGTGTTATGTGTTCTTGTATTGAGCTTCATTGAATGTATATTTGTTTTATGTTTAAGTTGCTGAAATATAATAAATAGACAAACATTGATTCACCCCCCCCTTTCAGTGTTTCTAACAATTGGTATCAGATCTCTGGTCTTTTGAAAGAAAGTTTAACCACTTGAGGAGATCATGGACCCAACATAAGAAAAATATTTGAAAAATAATCTTGAAGCAACTCTTGAAGATCTAGACAGATCTAAAAAAGAAAATTAAGAACTTAGACTGAAAGTTGATGGCTCACAAATGCTTATCAATAAATTGAGAAAAGATTTGAAAGATTGTTCTACAAGTGATTTAGGGAAAATGGTCAAAAAGATAAATGAAGAGAACATTTCTCTAAAAGATAAAATTGAAAATCTGGATGAACAGCTAATAGACAATCAAATTTCTATTAAAGAAAAGATCAAAGAAAGCAAACAAATAGAAGATGAACTTTTGCAAGTGAACATGAAAGTGTTGGAATTGGAGAACATAAAGAAGAAGATGGAATCTGAATTAACAGAAGCAAAGGATAAGATTGATAAACTCCACACAATTCTGATTCACTTCAATCATAGCTCAATGCACAAAAGAAAAACGACAACACTACTGGTCTTGGATACAGTGTAGCACAAATTGAAATCAATTCATTAGAAGAAAGAAAGAAAGCACATGAAGCATCTTCAGAAGCAAAGAAAGTTGAAAATTTTGCAAAGATTAAAACAGATCCACCTAAAGGAGAAATCAAGCAAGTTAATAGAACTTGTTATGCATGTAATAAACATGGTCATTTGGCAAGAGATTGTAAGAGGTAAGACCTTTCAATGGTTATTTTTACTCCTGTAATAAGTTTGGTCACAGGGCTATACATTGTAGAACAAATCAAAGAAATCAATCATAGTAGAATCATAGAAGAGTGAATCAAAACAATCAAAGAAATCAGATTCAAAGAAATTTGTAGAACATTACATGTCAGATATGTAACTACAATGGACACATAGCAAAGTAGTGCAACATAATGAACAAGAACACCGTACCTCCTATCATTTGTCACACATGTAGAAAGGCTGGACACATTGCAAGGTTCTGTAGATCCAGAACTCAAAAACAAGAGGATCCTAAGAAATCACTATTTGAAGAAGAAGGAGAAATCAAGTTTGTTCAAGCAAAAGAAGATTCAAGCAAAATTTGGGTTGAAGTAAAGAAGGACAATGATGTTGACAAAGTAGTTGATGCATCCACAGTGGATGCATCCTCTATTTCTGGTTGAATAGACCTTCTTGGTCTTAGGGGGAGCTATTCTAGCTCGAAACCCCTGTGCGGCTGGTATACTCACCTCTGAGTATGCGCCTATGAAATTATGTTTATGATCATAGTTGAATGTAGTATGCATGCACACATTAGCTATAATACACTCTGAATGAAGTTTGAGATTCTCTGTGAAGACTGCGTACAGTTGCAAACATTAAATGCAGTAACTTTTATAAAAAGATGTAAGTGTTTGATCGTCCTCACATTTTCATTTGAGATCATAGAATTTGGAGAGCATAGGAGCACCGAGCATCAAAGCATGAAATCATAATAGATTTGGTGGTTAAGAAGCATGGTTAAGAAGTTGGAATGGAACCCTAGTAGTCATGCCATTTTGAATTTTTGTGAAACCCTATTTAATCAATCATCAAGTAAGTATGGTGACTCCAGTTGTATTTGACATTGCTAAGAGGAAGAGATTTGTATTTAAGAGGCATCCATTTAAATCCATACTAGACGATGTGGAAGGAGCTTTCTCCAAAACTCCATTAGGATTCATTCATGTAGAAGACATCTGCACAGATTTATTGTAAAAAGGAAACAATTGGAGATAATAGTATAGCCACTCTCATGGCTTTGATGATGAAACCAGACTATTCATTCAAGGATGAATACGCACACCTCATAGACAACCCTATCTTTGAGTATTTGAATATGCATGAATTCTATGAACCAGAATGGGTTAAAATCTTGTTGAGCAGGATTCATGATGATCTTTTCTAGATTGGTGAAGTCCTCGTCCATATTACTACAGACCTAATCCATGAATTAACTGGACTTCCTAAGACTAGACTAGCTCTACCTACTGGCAAGGATGTCAAGAAATAGGTTGAGCAAACATGCCTATCTAGAAGTGACAGGCATGGTATGATAGTTGATCCTATCAAGGAAGATGACATAAAGCTTCTAACTATGATCCTTGGTTACAAGTTCCAGCATGCAAGAAGATTAAATAGTGTGTCAGCAGCCATAGTTCTAGCAGCTATAAGGATGGTGAAGGATAACACTCAATTCAATCTATGTGAGATATTGCATGGTCAATTGATGGACAACATTCGATTTATTAAGCATGGCAAGAATAAGACATTCATGTTTGGGTCTCTGATCATCTACTTGTACTTCCACATTATTGGTAAGGTTACTAATCTTTATCTAGATAGAAGCAAACCTACAATGTCTCAAATTTCACTAAAAGCTACATTAGAGAGTAGTGCAAATGATGCTATGGACATGGACATGAAATATTTCAGGATCAAGATGTAAAAGAGGTTTAGGATACCTGAGAAGATTTTTGAAAAGTATAAGGAAACCATATGCTTCATGGTAGAAATTGACTGCACTTGCATGGAGGCAATTGAGCCTAGAACTAAATGGATTCATCCACTTGGGTATGAAGTGGAGGAACATGTACTGGAAGGATATGCATAGGTCCTTTTGTCTACACCCAAAGATCCTAATGATCCCAGATGGGGCACTTACAGGGAGAAGACTAATGCAGATGATTCTTTACTATACAGTGTTGATAACAAAAGAAAGGCATCTAAGATTACATCTAGCATTCTAAGAGTTCATGTAGTCACTCAAGAAGATCTTGACAAAGCTAGAGAAGCTAAGATAACCAAAGAACTTGAGAAGACTGATGACATCCAGAAGAAGAAGAAAATAGAGAGCACCTCTGCACCCTCTACCACCATTGACCTAGACTCATCTCCACCTTCTATACCAAGCAAGAAGTCTAGAGGAAGGAAGAAAGAACCCACAAATCACCCATCCTCAAGGAACACATGGAGCACAACAAGGAACACTCAAGCTCCTCCTGAGGTAGGATTTAGACCTAGTCTAAATGTCTTGAAGAACAAGATTGTTAATGAAGGGAGACTAGACACACTTGCTAAGGTCTATGACAAGTATCAAGAGATTGATAAAACTGAGATACATTCTATGATCATCTCTCATATGATTAAGTTTAAGAATTCAATTGTTGAACTTAAGACAGTAATACCTAACAAGTTATGGAACATACTGGAAATAATGAAGAGACATGCAATTGAGGAAGACATGAGGATAAGAGAAGAAACATTGGATAATCTTCTCCCTATATGATCACATGATGAGAAGGAAATTCTATTAGATTTGGTGAAGCCTCATCTCATAACCAAGACAAGGACTCTACAGATTATGAATAAAGAGTATGAGTAGATAGGAAAAGAAACTGAAAAGGCATTTGCACAAGTTTTTATGGATAGACACATGTATCCATCAACGGTGCCTACAACTAAGGTAACTCTAGCTCCTCCCAAATAGGTTACTAAACTAGTGATTTAGAGAGCACCTATGATAGGTCCACAGGTTTTAGTTCCCTTAATGACAATAACTTCTGATACAGAAAAAGACTCAAAAGATACTATAGTAGTTGATAATATCAAGATACCCATAACAACATCTAACAATGACATGGAAAAAGTTGATAAAGCATTTGTAAGCACTGAAGAGATGTGCACTGATGATACATCTATACATCAGGATGAAGTTCCCTCCAATGATCCAATAGACTTGAATAAAGAGAAGGATACTCAAGATAATGTGACACTAGTCAAGGAGATAAAATTAACGAGTGAATGCATGGATACCAGTCAAAATACTATATTCACTCCATCAACTTTACCATCTACTTCATTGTTGTCAAGATTAACTCCTGATTTAGCAAGTATAGATGCATGGGGAGAAGAGGACTTAATAAAGATCAGCGAGCTAGCTATGGAAAAGGCCAAAGAAAAATAGGTTATGAGGAACCCTCTTTTCTTGGAACTAGTTAACATTTTGAATGATTTAGTGCCTGCAGACAAGAAAGTAGCCAAGGTTCAATCAGTTGAAGATGTTGACAACATTCTAACAAGCTTCAAAGCACACTTTATAGACCTAGTAGACTCTGCTACTAGAATTGCAGAAGATGAGTATAAAAAGGAAAGGTTGAATGAACTAGTAAAGAACTTTTCCTTAGATCTAAAATCTTTAAAGATTGGGCAATCCATATTGAAAGGGGAAATCCATATTGAAATAATTGGCAGCCAAGGGTAAGAAAGTCATAGCAAACTGCATGGACAGAGTAAAGTTCACCTCTGAACATATCAAAAAGATAGAAGAGGCAGAGATCATGGTGGACACTATCAGAAAATCAGTTGAGACATCCATGCAAGACATGAACATATGTAACAATGTCTATCAAGGTCAGTTGGACAAAATTGAAAAGGCTAAGTTGGAGATCAGCAAGATAAGAGTTAGACAAACTCAATTGAGAAATGCACTTGCGCCCTCTCTAGCAGTTTTGAATGAGAACATCAAATAGATTGATGACACTATTGTGATATATGATCAAGGTCCCTACATGGATTTGATGAAGATGGAGAAGCTAACATATGCCTTATGCGCACATCTTCAAATAGTTGATACAATGAAGGTATTTTGGCAGAAAGAGATCCAATCTCTTCAGATTGTGTATCTAGAGGTCTACATGGAGTAAGTATCTAGAGACTTACAGTTTTATACACCTTTGTCATTAATGTCAAAGGGGGAGTAATGTATATAGAGAATGTGTATATATGGGGAGAAATATATATATATGTTAAGAGATGCAATGATATACAGTTATTTTGTGTTAAGACATTTTGAGAAACTTGGCCACATTCCTTTCTTGCCATTAATGACAAAGGGGGAGATTGTTAGCAAGTTGATTTCCTAAGGATGCATGACTTATTTTGTGTTTTCATCATGGCAACAAAGTCATACTAAGTTTCTGTCTAAGATAACTTAGAAAATAAAATGACTAAGTATGGAAAACAGGACAAACACAGATATACAACAATCAGCACATCAGCACATGTGTGAGAGACTGAATCAGAGTATGCACATTCAGATATATGTTCTATGTGATGTCTACATACTAAGTCCAGACACGCATGGTATGGCATGATAATACATAGAAGTTACAGATAGATCAGTACACCAGCAATCCAGAAGACAGAGCATGAAAGCCGACTAGTGTTTTGATCAACATGAATTATTTTGTTGTGTAATGGCCAAGCGCCTTTGATTATATGTTTTTAATAATGTCTTTAGTATTGTTGTAAACATGCTTAAGCTGACTTTCTCAGAAGTGTTGTGTATTATGTTTTTAGGGTCGACTATAGTCTTGTTTTGAGTCACGTCTATTCAGGTATGAACATATAAGTATGTAATGTAAAGTTATGTTACATGTGTCGAATAATATGCATGAGGAAGATATAGAAGAGCAGTATAATAAATTCAGTATGAGATAAAGCTCTTTAAGAGAGTAAGAGAATCCAGACATACACGAAACTAATTAGACAACAGTGTCATCACAATAGTTCACTTTTGATATAGTGTATATCAACTATCAAAAGGTTGTAGCCTTTATCTTATTGAGCAGTGAGCTCTGGCAGTGAGCCATATACCTTTAACAAGGTTTTGTAAAGACTCCTAATAGGGTCATTGTACTTACATTGTAAATACTTCTTCTAACAAGGTAAAGGAACTTTAACAGGTTCATTATACTAGTACAATATTTGTGGGTACTAATTCTCACCAGGGTTTTCCTCTGATCAAGCTTTCCCCGTAAAAATATCATGTGTTATGTGTTCTTGTATTGAGCTTCATTGGATGTATATTTGTTTTATGTTTAAGTTGCTAAAATATAATGATGTTGGGCTATCAGGAATGTTTGATGAGGATATTGAGGAGAACAAACAAACATGTGAACAAATAAAAAATTCATTGATAGACGAGTATCTTGGCGACATAATAAAATAAATATATATGTCTAGAAGTGAATTTCATATTTGTTCAAATTTATTATGTGAAGAGGAAAAACATGCTCTGCTGATCTAGATTTTGATAGCATTAATAGACTTGAAGACATCAGGATTCTAAAAAATATATATCCTCTAAAATAAACTTGGGATATTGATGGAATCTTTCTAGAAATAAATGAAAAGGGTAAAATGGATGGATTAGGGTTTCTTGATGATTCTTTTTGCCAGTAGAAACTACAATTTTAGGACCAATGTTGTTCACTTAAATTGCAATCTAAAATTATCCCAACTCAAGTCAAAGGGTTTTGTGGAATCCATGGTGACAATATAGAGAATATTGAGACATGTATCAGTGACAGAGTAAATGAAGAGGAAAATTTCCTCAACATTGAATAAATTTAAGATTTGTTGGATAAAGAATATCAAAGGTGTGTCCACAAGAATGGTTCAAAATTATTTCAAGCTTACAAGGATGAGAAAAGTAATAGATAAATAATAAATATATCTCATGAGATGCTAGATGAGCTAGAGGAAAATCCATCAATACCTAAAAATTACAATAGATTTGTTAATAAATGGGAGGCCTGTGATAAAATTGAAGAGGCAATTAATTCTTAGGAAGATGATACATGTAGTGAAGAAGTTCAGTATGAGTAGGAGGTAGAATAAGTTATATGTGGAAATGACTTCAAATTTTTTTCAAATCCCTTATATGATGAAACAATATAAAATAGTCATAATAAATATTGTGATGATGTCATCCATTATATGAGGAAGAAAAAAGTATTTGATGTAATGTATCAAATTATCAGAAGGATTTATATGAAGATGAAATGAAGTCCTATATACAATGTGATGTTAAAATTAAAGTAATGAGTGATGCTTAAAACCAAATAACTCCATATAATGAGGTGGATATTGTTGATTCCAAGGGTAAAATAAGAGGTGACTTACAATATCCCTTAGCTAGGAGGAGATATGGTGGTAAGGAAGTGGAAAATCATAATGCATATACAAACATCAAACCAGTTCAAGTTCAAGATGAAGACCATATAAAAGTTGAGAATTATGGATGACTGAATTCAATAAGGATCATAATTTTAAAGGTTCTCATAGTAATAAGGGTCCATCATATGAGTTCTCTTTTTAAGAACCATTCATAAATAAATAGGTCTTAATGACTTAGCCATTCAGATGGGAGAACAATGAGTTGGTGATCTCTTCTAAAAATGTGAAGGAGTATTTGGTAGAATATAAATATATTTATGGAAGGAATTATAGTGAAGGGAATAATGATGAGGGTTATGATGTAAGCATAAAAACAAGTGATATCATTATTTTCAGAATTCTTATATTATTGCATGACTAGAATCAAGTTTATGATAGAGGAAAATAGTTGACATTCCTTTTAGGTGGTCTAGTGACACTGAGTAGAAATTGGATGTGAAATAAACTGATGAATAAGGCACCATGGTCTACTTCTACCAAAGATTCTAGATTCTTTCTATGCTTACAAGGAGCATACATCCCTAGATAGAGTCACTTTTGGGACTCAAAATTTTACAAATTTAATGCCCCTTAAAACATAAAGAAAACCATTAATAATCCTTCATTAGCCAATTTTCATACCCACACTGGTCATCACCAAGCCTTTGTATTTGATCACAAGCCTTAAGCTACCAAATTTTTCTCTACGTATAAAGCCATAAATGCCCCTATGATATCCAATACATTTCATAGATCTCATAAAAATGCAAGATTTACCCTTTTCCCATCATAATTTTCTATTTCACAGAGATCACAAGGAGGAATTATGAAATAGTAAATTCATTTCTATTTTGCAGGGTTAAAAATAATGGGTTGCGATATAGAGAATCTTGTTACTCCAATTGCACATTGAATTTGTCATTAGTTATCAAGGAGACATAATGGACAATCAATTTATATCATCGAAGTGTAGAGTTAACCAAGAGCACTGATCATGCCCAGAGTCAAGAAGCACAGTGATTACTGAGTAAACAAACTATACCAAACATAAGACAACAATGAGCTACATAACATAATCGAACACCAGTATAACCAAGATACACAGACAACACTAAGCACTGAGAGACAACAATAACCAAGTGGAATAGAGACCACCTAAAATTTTGTTATGGTACATCATTCGATGTAACAACTTTTTAGCCAACCTACATAATGGTTTACATGATTGAGGAGGACATTAATTATGGATTTATAACATTAATTATTTATGTCTCCTATGTGTAGATGATCAAGGTAAATTTTTTACACCGTTGATCTTAGGATAATGATATAATTGTTAAGCCCTAATTAAGTCATATTGTTTGATATATAAATGTATAGATGTCAAATTTTGTTATGTATGTTGACCAAAAAATGATCAAGTAGATGCCATACTAAGACATCAGAGATTAGACAAGGGATTTTCAGAGTAAGAGACTACATTGCAGAAATTGGTTTACAGAACTAAGGCAAGGCTATCGAGTAGAATAGAGTAGAAGGTATTATCATTCACATTGAGATGATATATTTTGTATGAAATTAATGGATCTGTATCAACAATATTGAGATTGTATACGTTTCAGATCAAATTTATGTTACTCTTTAACAATTGTAATAGATTCTAAATCTCTTAACAGAGTAGACTTAACAGTCTTATTGTAAATCTCTTAACCAAGTGCACACATAGATTGTGTTTCAAAATCCTCACACAAGGTAGATCTAATCAATCTTATTGTTACTCCTAACAGGGTAAGATCATCATAAGTGATCATTTTGTAAAGCTTTAACAGTCTAACTTTATTTTTGCAGTAGTGAAGCTTTGTGGGTCTTATCCCCACCACAAGTTTTACCTTCTAACAGGGGTTTTCTGTGATACCAAAATACTAGTGTCATGAGTACTTAATCTTATGTATGTTTATTGTTTACTTTACATGCATTTTAAATTTTAGCATTGATACTACATGTTTGGTATATGTGAATCTACTCAATCGGTTAATGAAGAACAAAGTCTACAAGATTTGATAAAAAAAATTAACAGTACTGATTCACCCCTCCCCTCTCAGTACACACCCTTCCCATTATCCCAACAAATATATATCGCTATTTTGCAAGAAGCAAACTTATGTGTTGTGAAATGGAAAAATTGTCAATATTATGTGAGAAGCAAAACCCATTGTTGCGAAATGGTGAAACTATTTCTATTTCTCAAGAGGAGAATTAATAGCTTGCAAAATAGGAAAACATGTCTCTATTACGCTGGAGACAAACTATGGCTTGACAAAATGGTGAAAATTTTCAATCAAGACAGTTGATGAGATGATGGAGTAGATGTGTAGAAAAATGACATGGGGTATTGTAGAGGGGGAAAATAGAGGTCTTTAAATAGATTTTTGAACAATGGAGATTTGCACATGAAAGATACCCTATGTCTCTATTAGCCACTTACATTTAATTGTAATGATGAGGAATGTAAATCTGGAAATGTTTGCAAATAATAATGGAGTAAAATACATACCTCACAATATAGCAGATATGAAAAATCCTACTTTATGATGTCTGCATTGAGTTTCAGGAAATTCTGCAACCGGATCTAGAATAGAAATGCAGAGATGGACAAAACCTAGAAATATTTTCCTTTTCTAAGTTAGTTTGACCTTGTCCTTTTTTACAGGGGTACAATTGTACCCCAAAATGTCAACCTCGACCTGCACTGCTCCAACAAAAATTTTGATCGAGAATCCTGAAAGTTGGCTAAAAAAGGTATCTGAATCTTCTCTAAAACTTCTGAAACAATTGTAGATATCTGAAAATGGTGTTTTAGGGTGGCTATATAGGGTTTTTCCTTAGTCAAACCCTCATTTTGGTGATTTCCACTTCCACAAATAGTCGTATGTAATAGAATATGTATGTGTGTGTGTGTGTTTCTCTTAGGAAGAGCTTTGAATGTGTAATGCCAAGATCTAATCCTCTAGATTGAAACCCTAGCATAAATTGAAATGAGAGACAAATGCATAGATTTGAATATGATAAAGAAAGAATACCAAGACCCCAAGGCTAAAGTACTCCTACCAAACTCACAATATTTAGTTTCTACCCCATGATTGTATCTTTTGAATGCTTGAATGTTGAAAATGGTAGATCAAAGAAGAAGGAAGGAAGGAAGAACTCTTTCTTGCTCCAATAAATATCCACAATAGCTTGTCCACAAAATGCTTGCATGTATTATGGAATCATCATTTCTTGTCCTCCTATATCATCCTCTTTCATTCTTGCATCATTGTTATGTCATAATATTATAATTTCATCATGTCCAAATGAAGGCAAAAGAGAGTGCTTATATAGAGATCTCAAGGAAAGCCTCCTAGGGAAATGCAAGGACCCATAATTCAAATTTCACCTCAAATCATGGTCCAATAAAAATGACCAACTAAGGAGGAAATGCATTAATTATATTTTGAATGAAAATCCTCCCGTTCTCGGATCCAGGGACCAATTTTAGATTTAGGACCCGGTTATGATCCAGATCTGAAAGTGGGAACCAAAATCTGATAGAGGTCAAGGTCGACCTCAAACCTGACCTAGGTCAAGGTTGACCTCAACCCTAACCTAGGTCAATGTTAACCTTGACCTTGACCTAGGTCAAGATCAACCTCAACCCTGACCTAAGGTTTTAGGCTGGTCAATATAGAATGGTAGTGAGATTCCCAGGTCATGCAGAGACCTAGGAAGATGGGAAAATAGAATAGAATGTTGAAAATGGGAATAGGGGCCTAGAAGAGACGTGATCAGGGCTAGGAGGACCAATAAATAGGTCCTACCTAGAAAATAGAGCCATGGAGAAGGAAATCAAGGAGAATCCCCAGGATCCTAACCCTAATTCCAAGTGCAAATGCATCCTAAATGCAAATCTATCATGTAAATGTACTAAAAGAGGGTGCTAAACCTACTAAAATGGAAGTTCTTCCATTTTAAGATGATACATTTATCCCCCACTTTAGCTTAGATATGAAACTACATGAATATGCAAGCTAAAGTAAGAAAACATCATAAAGATAAAAGGATATAGCCAAGTCCTCAATGTAGAGATCCTACAATAAACCGTTAGTACCTACAACCTACAACACACAAGGTTAATTAAAATCCCTAAATCACCTAAGACTTACTTAGATGATATTGAGAAGTGTATAGAGCCCCTTATGCCCCCCTATTTTGGTTTTCTACTTCTGAAGGGTGAAATAGGGTGATAAGGATAGTCCTATACACTGTATATGCACCTTGTTGAAAAAGATTTTCCTAAACTGGTTAGAAGGATCCTAAACCTTCCTTAACTTATTCAAGGAGTTAGGTATCTGAATCATGATTCCAACGCATAAACGACACTAAAAACAAAGCTACAAAACTCAATTTATGATGAAAAGAGTGAATGTCTATCTAAATGCATATGAAAGGAAATTCAAATTTAACCTAGGTAAACCCTAATAAAACCCTAAAAATCCTCACAAAAACCCTAATTTCTATCTATAATTAAGGGAAGAGAGCACATACCTCCTCATTCTTATCATTTGCAAAATTTGGGAGAGAAAGCAATATGGCAATCAAAGAAGAACTTCAAGCGATGCGAATGGAGCTCCTGAGATAGTGTGTGGCCATAGGATAGCCGCTACCTGAGGTAAGCTTACTATTTTTTATTTTTGTAATATCCATTTCTTTCTTTGATAAGCAAGGTCGAACCTGACCAATAAAGGTTGACCTTGACCTAGTCATGTCAACCTTGACCCTTTAAGGTCGACGTAAACTGGGAATGTCCAGATCCTCTTGTGGGGTGAGGTTGACCTTGACCCAAAAAGGTCGACCTCAACCTAACTGAGGTCAACCTTGACCTAGTCAAGTTGGATCTACAGTTTAGTGTTTACAAAGATCTAATATGATGTTTCTTTGTGCTAACAAGACCTGGTTCATCTCTGAGAGCACCCCTTTGGAGGGCCACTATTGTTGATCAAAGAGAAGCTATCCGAGCTAGACAAGGATGAGACACAACTACTAAGAGATTTGGGACTATACTTAGTAGAAGTCCTACCATAGATGAGATTTCACTCTGCCATGATATTGGCTCTTATAGAGAGGTGGAATGAGGACACATGTTCCTTTCATCTTCCCTTAGGAGAGATCATAGTGACATTGGAGGATGTATACAGGATCCTACAACTTCCAGTCTGAGGCAAGATCATCAGACCAAGAGTACAATGGTGTTCCAAGGATATTCATGCAAATATAGAGTATTGCATAAGACAAGTTCCACAAATAGAAACCACATCACTCTATCAGCTATACTAGCAGGTCTGACACCCTTGGCATGGAGGGTTATGCTATGTATACTCTCTTTGGTTGTAGTACCCAACACAAAGGGTATAATCTTTTCAACACCTTTTACCCATCTTGTAAGCAAGATGGATAGTGATAGGACTATCTTCATGTGGGGCCGCAGAATGCTAGCCCATCTATATCATGAGTTATGTCAGTTGGTGACATATCGACGAGAGAGTCTCACGGTATGCACATTATTGCAGGTTTGGTTATTTGAGAACTTCACATGTACACGACCACAAGGATATCTAGTCGTGGTAGATGTGGGAACACCTAGAGCCTTTTCTTATCCAATGGGAGTTTCCTAGCAGTATGGAGATATCCTTTACTGGAGGATACGTCTAGACCATGTAATGCCCCGCTAGGGAACCCAGGAGGACTTAACCTAAACATGACACTAAGTTTTAGGAATTTTTTTTTTAAAAATGTTTACAAACAATAATGATAACAATGTGGAAGCAATACAATGAAGTACATGACATACATGAAATACAACTCATACATAGATAACATTTCTTGATGTTTCCTTGACGTAGAATTACTTAAGCATAATAATCTATGATTAACAATAATAAAGAACTAACATAAAGGCTGCATAATCTGAATCTGATAACATACATCTTATAATAAAAGATTACATATACATCTGATACCAAAGGTATACTACCTAATCAACATCTACTGCACAAGTCACAGGGTATGTAATAATACATAATAAACAATACAATGCATCCTCCAAAGGATGATAACCATATCACATGTAGTACAAATGTACAACTCAAGTAACTGATCAAGTCTCCAAAAGACTAGGAAGATGAAACTGCAACAAGGAACATCCAAGCATGAAGAAGAATCCGTCAAAATCTCAATGGTAATAAGCATCACTACCACCCAACCACGTGGAACCAAAGGTCCACTCCCACCATGCTGAGGAGATAGTAACATGCCCATCACATGGGGTATACAACAAGAATGCAAACAAGGTATACATGACCTCATACTCAAACGCATAGGAAGATCCTAGAAGCACTCTAAACCATAACAAGGAACACTAAACAACACTAGAGGTACTGACACATGTAAGATAACCTAAGCTGTATATAGGACGGTGTCATCATGTATGTATAACCCTTGATTTTTTTCCTAGCAATCCCTTAATGGATTCCGGCACTCAAGTGACCATACATGGTGACAATGACCTTTCAAACAGACAAGATCACTAACGATGTTGTACCCACACCCCTCAAGGCAGAAAACATCATCTCATCCTCCATCTTAGCCTATACTAGAACTCAAGCATGGGTGAGGCATTATCTTATTAGTTTATACTAGGGAATTCTAATTAATTTATTATGTTGTCACTTGTTACCACCACTTACAATAAGTGATCCTAGCAACCACTTGTGGGCTCCAGCACTTATTGCAAGCCACCTCCTATCATACAACTAGGTAACCTACCCTAGGTTCACAAAAGAGTATCATAAAGATATATCATAAATCAAATTGCATCCTGCCCATTCAGGTGCACGTAGGTTCTCAATAACCGTAAAACATCCACAATATCCTCACAAGACCAAACAACACATCGTAACCATACCAGGTTGGGTCTAAGGATATCAAGACTATGACATCATCATAAATCATGAACTAACATTACATAAAATAACATGTAGAAAGTACCATCCCAAAACCTCTGGATTTATGCCCTAAGGGTTATCTAGCCCCAACATATACCCGAAACATGATAATGTAAAAGAATACACAATTCATTTAATCACACACTCAAAACACATCATGGTACAATAACTTCATATTCAGAATGCATTAAATTAAATACAATGTTAACGTAGGGATAAACAAATTTATAATCCTTAATCATGCAAATTCATTTGTCCCTTAAAATTACTATCCAAAAATAATTAAATATTCCACATTTGTAAACGTTAACATTTCCTATAGATCTATTTATAAAATCAGCATATAAATACATCTTTGGAATAATTACTAATTTCAGTTATAATTATAAAATTATAAAATTCCTAGGTGCAACATAAGCATCAACAAATATCGCCCAATATTACCTCTATTATTAACTAGTTAACACCATAGCATTTCATTATTAACAATTAAATAATTAATAAAAAGATAAAAATATACCCTCCTTATTAATAAATGTATAATAATTATCAATTAACTTTACAAAATTCAATCCCCATTTAACATACATTCCACAATTTAAAATAAAGCTAATTTAATTTAATATTAAATTTTATTAAATTAAACTCAATCTCAACAATCTAATAATAATACAAACAAAATTAAATTACATAAATAACTCTAAATTTATTGAAAGTTAATTTTAAATTTTATACACTAAATTTTAAATTTTAAATAAAATCACATATTAAATAATCTCATAACCAAATTTTAAATTCATTAAAATTTAATTAAAAACAATTTTAACTTAAACAAAATCAAACAAAACTTAATTAAAATAAATTTTAATTTAAACAAAATGCAAATAAAACAAAATCTAATTACATAAATTTTAATTATAAAAGAAAACATGGAAATATAAAAATAGGGGGGTGGACCCCACGGATTCCTGGCCCTACGGCTCCCCTGCGGGCCCCCCTTCCCAACTCCCTTGGGAGTTCCGCAGCCACAAGGCGTGCGGACCCCTTGCGTTTCCCCTTTGGGATACCGCACGACAGGTTTGCAGCCTGCGGTCCCCGCGGTTTAGTACCGCGTGGGGGGGGGGGGCAATAAAGAATTTTTTTTAATTTTTTTTTTTTTTATAATGAAAAAAAAAAA
>MU227491.1:1782286-1803610 GCA_018584345.1 Thuja plicata
TAACCTTTCAATTAAACATAGGTATTTAATTTAATTTTCAATTAATTAAATACCCTATATTTAATAATTAATTACATTAATATTTAATTAAATAAATAACATGATATAACACACAAATAACCAAATCAAGCACCTGAAATCGAACACAAGCAAAATCAAAC
The DNA here is from genome assembly GCA_018584345.1 of Thuja plicata. NCBI lineage: Eukaryota > Viridiplantae > Streptophyta > Pinopsida > Cupressales > Cupressaceae > Thuja > Thuja plicata. The sequence goes on from MU227491.1 coordinate 1,782,448, forward strand.
ATGCTCAATGAAAGGGATACTCGAATTCCTATCAACTATACAAATTTGGTAAGGTAGCCAAATAGATACTTGTCTACTAATTAGGACAATTAGGTTTAGGATAGGATTTGGACCTGAAAACTATCTCCCCTCTCTTACCATTGAGATTATTGCGATAGGGCACGCTCACTCCTGCCAATTCAAGGAAGACGTAGCCCGGTACCTGCAAACCTGTCATCACAAAGATGAACATACATGCATATATCATATATCAAACAATGGTTGAGACTAGGTTGTCATGTGGATCTCGCCGAAGCAAGTAATGCATATAAATCTAGGGTCAGTATTGTCAGAAAACCATAATCAAAATGAAATCCTAACGTATACATAAGCATCAGTAAATAACCATAAATCACATATATGTGAGGCCTACCCTAGTCTGACATAATCTTAACACTATTTCTCATTTATAGGTCCTCTTGTCGATATAGATTTTGTTATAGTTGAACTACTGGGACGAATGATTTTTTTATGGATCTGTTGAATCCTTTCCTTGTAAACAACACTTGATTACGTAATCAGGGAATCTATTAGATACTTTGTGTGAGAGATGTAGACATTGTTTAAGTTAAATGAATCATCGATGCAAATGTGAATGAATGTGTGTTTAATTTACATTATGTATCTTGATATGTTTAAGTATTGATTAATTGGACCTACTGATGTGTGCAATGAGTGTGCAGGAAAGTTGATCATGGTACTAATCGGGGATTCAAGAATGGACCTATGTGAAAACCATGATGCTAAGGCCCTGTCTATATAAAGAGACATGGACTTCGTTGTATTGTATTTTTATTCGTAAAAGTGTGGTGTATGATTGTAATTTATTTAATTAAGTAAATGTGTAATAAGTCATGCTCATGTGAAATTGTTGTGTCACTTGACACTTGTGCACTCTATGTGTAGGCATGGCTAGTGAATGTGACTAGCATAGGCTTAACTTTACCCAGGAGTTACCTAGTTTAGTCCCAATGCTTATCTTGAGGTTTAGGAAGATAAGATTTAGATGAGTTTGAGTCAAGAGAGATTAGATTGAGTCTTGTTGGTTGTATTTTCGAGAGTTAACCTTGGGTGGAGTTTAGGAGGGTCATTTTGACTCCTAGGGAGTAACTAGGGTCAAAACTAACCACCCCACTTGGTACCTTAGGGGTTAGGGGTCATTTTCAGCCTATTAAGAGTCTTGAAACTCATTTATGACTCCCCTAAAGTCATCATTTTGGGAAGTGGCGAATTTGAAGAGTTGTAAGACTTTGGTTAAGCCATCATTTCTTCCTTTGCAAGCATTAAACTCCATTTATGAAGAAGGAAAGTGGGGAGAGTAGATGGATTAGAGTCTTCCCTCCATTTATGACTCCTGATATTTTAGGAAGAATTCCTATATAAGAAAGGCCTTAGAGGGAGTTTTGGGTACACACCTACTCTCTACTTTTAGAGACAGGTTCATTTTTGTAGGAGTAAGTCTTGAGAGGAGGAAGGATGAGAAGGAGAAGCTCTTCACAAATCACCTTGCATTTTCCATAGCTAGGATTTGAGGTGAGTTTTCCGATTTTCATAGTTAGAGTAGTCTTTGCTTACATTTGAACTTAGCTTGAGAAATCTATGAATGGAGTTTATGTTATTGTTTTTAGATTCATGGGTTTTCATGGAGTTTATGTGTTAAGTCTTGTATTTTATTTTGTAATTGATTGTATATGGGGTTCTTCAAGGCTTATTCACCCTTGGGAGGGTTGGGTAACCTTGATGGGGTGAAATTTAGTGATCTACCCAAGTAGTGCAGAGTCTCCCATGTGTGGAAGGATGTACATGGGTATATGGGTGCCCATGAAACCAAGAACTCCCAAGGAATTTGGGGTTCATAAGAAAATTTGGAAGGCTTGAAGTCATAACTTGTTTTGTGAAAGAAAGGTAAATTTACTCCAATTGCCGCCGTAGGGCTTGGAGGAGAAGGGTAGAAATTTGTTCATGAGTCCATGTGTGGCCATGGAACAAGATTAAAAATATGGTACTTAGGAATGTTGAGCCCATGTGTGGCCTATTCCTATTGTAGGTATTTTTTTTTTATTGGCTTTCTCCTTTTGTGGTAGTCCTTTTTCACCCCTTTGTTTCAGGTCTTTTGGAGACATATGTATATCCTTTGGTAATGGGTATTTTCTTGTGTTCCTATTTTCAGTTTCCTGGTTTTTATGTGTGTATGTATCCTGGTTTAGTTATGGATACTAACAATTGTACATACTAAAAATTATACATACTAACAATGGATCAATAACATACTAAAATGTAATACATAAATATCCTCAAGATCAACTGAAATAACCACACATACATAAAAATTCCTAAAAGAGTTCAGCATCCAAAACTGAAAAGAAAACTAAGAGGTGGGTATTATAGACCATATACCAGGTACAAATGTGATATGGAGACCATACTATCATATGATAGAGTGGCCAGATATACAACATCAGATGAGACACTCGCAGCAGCACAAGCTGCTAGAGGGTCATCCTAGTCACATAGTAATTTTGTATTACTATGATAGAATGATGAAATAGTTTGGCCTTGTATAGGGAGTCCCTAGAGCAGTAACTCGATACACACATCCAATGAGATACTATCAGAGACCCAATGCTATACCCCAACCATCAGTAGAAGATATTATAGATAGTGATAAAGATGAGAGAGAGGATGTAAATTTATCCCCTGATGTGGCCCTAGAAGGCATCAGCAGGGATTACATCAGATACTGGAGCCTGGACGGAACCCACCCCATCTTCCCTGAGGACTACCCTACATGTGATCTAGGCTTTTCAGAGAGGAAACACCAAGATAGTGACGTACCAGAGGAGGAGGAGGAGGAGGAGGAGGATCATAGAGAGGAGGAGGATCCCACCTTCAAGGGAGATCCCATGGAGGAGGAGAGAGAAGATAAGATGCCCCCAATGGGTAGTATGGATGTGGATGAGCAGGTTGTTCATGCCACACCACTAAGATCATGATGACCTCCATGCACCCATATAGAGACACCACCTCTGAGACCTAGACATAGAGAGCATGGAGAGAGTAGTCACTCCATGCCCCCACCATCTAGAACCTTCAGTGATACCTAGGAGGGAGATCCAGGTATAGACCATGTATCTTATTTAAATACTTAACTTAATTTTTGAAGAAAAGTACTAATAAATGTAATTTAATTCTGCAGCTAGCATAGCGGAGTGGATAAGTTTTGTATCTGAGGTTCTGAAGGATACATGCATGTCCTACCAACTACTAGCCAGTGAGAAAGAGTTCCCCATTGGTCATAGAGATCCTGGCAGGCATGCTGACATCTTTGCTTGTGTCCAATGAGAGCTGAGGTCATGTAGAGAGAAAGAGAGGAGAGGCTGATGGTTGACCTATGGAGATCACATGAGTGTGTTTATGATCTTAGCATGTCGAGAAGCCACTCACGGACTACCATACAGAGATCTACATCTTCACATCATAGATCAAAGAGATATGGGAGCCATTTCCCATCAGAGCATAGAGATAGAGAGAGTGATAGATAGGGAATTGTGCCACATATGTATCAAACTCTAAAGAAAAAAATGATTATATATATATAAATGAGAAACTTTCTTTGCTAGTTAGTTTTGTGTTTGATTACTATATTTTCATCAATAACATAAAACTTATTAGAAAAAAAGAACGTGTATGAATGTATTCAAATGTAATCCACTAAAATCACATAACCCATAAAACAAACATAATTTTTTTATAAGGAATACATAAATGCACAAGGAAGAAATGATGTACTAAGGATAATAATGTTTTAAATGCATAATATTGATAGGTTCCTTAAGAGGCACACCATCCATATCAGCAATTTTGTAAGCACCTGAACCAAATTCTTCAATTACAACAAAAGGTCCAAGCCAATTAGGGCTAAACTTTCCTTTTTCACCAAGTAAAGCATTTACATTTCTTTGATTCTCATATAGCACTAAATCACTCATTGAAAATGATTGTTCAATTACCTTATTATTATACTACTTCTGAAGTGATTTATGATAAGCTTTTATATGTTCCAAGGTATTTATTCATTGTTCATCCAACATTTCTAATTCTTGTAATCATTGTTCTTGAAATGCATCTTTGTCAATTATCCCATGAAATGAAACATGTAAAGAAGGTATTTCTAGTTCTAAAGGCATAATAGCATCAGTACCATAGATAAGATTATAAGGAGAAGTACCCGTGGAAGTATGAACACTAGTCCTATAAGCCCATAAAGCATAGGTAAGTTGGGTATGCCAATATTTTGCATGCTTATTAACTGTTTTCTTCATAATTTTTTCAATGACCTTATTTGATGCTTCAGCTTGACCGTTAGATTGAGGATAATAAGGAATTGAAAATCTATGTTTAATTTCACATTTCTCCAAGAATTTCATGACTTATTTATTCTTGAAAGAGGTACAATTATCCAAAACTATCATTGAAGGAATACCAAATCACGTTATAATATTATTAAGAATGAAATCACAAATAACATCTGTAGTAGTTGAATAGAGAGATAGCTTCCACCCACTTTGTAAAGTAATCTGTAGCTGTCAGGATGTACGTATGTCCCTGAGAAGAAGGCGGTGAGATTTTTCCAATAAGATCAAAACACCAAATACTAAAAGGCCATGGAGCCACTTGATTATGAATCTCATGAGCATGAGCATGAATCAAATTACCATGTTGTTTACATTTATGACACTTCTTAACAAATATGAAAGAATATTGTTCCATTTTTTTCCAATAATATCCCATTCTAAGAAGTTTATTGAGTAAAGATTTTCCACCAAAATGTCCCCCACAAGAACCAGAATGAGCTTCTACCTATTAGAATTTTGGTTCTATCAAGACATCTTAACAACAAACCATCATAAGAGAGTTTGTAAAGTGTATCTCCTAAATTCATATAACGTGTTGCAAGCTTCCAAATATAATTACACATGTTCCTTGTTGTCAATTCAGGAAAAGTACCATCTTTCAAAAAATGAAAGATATGAGAATACCATTCATCCAAATGCAAATTGAAACAATCAGAGGTAACCTTATTGGAAATTGTAGGGTTTTTAAGAGTATTTATAGTAAATTGAAAGTCTTTAGCATTATTCTTAAGACAAACCAAAGAAGCTACACTTTCCATGGCATCCGCATGTTGAGCCAAATCTCTATATTGTTTCATTTTATCATTCTTAGTCTGATAGCCTCCTTTAATCAATTCCACAATCAATTGTGAATCTCCATAAATTTCCAAGTTTTTAATATTAAGGGATGAAGCCACTCATATGCTAGCTATAAGAGCTTCATACTCCAAAATATTGTTAGTACAAGGAAAAGTTAATTTATATGACATAGGGATCAGTTTTTTTGTAGGAGGGATCAAGATAACGCCAACACCAGAATTCGTCTTACATCTAGATCTGTCAAAACATAATTCCCAAACATCATCCTATTTAATAGCTAGAATGTTTTCATTAGGGAATTCTATTGAAGTAAATCATGTATCAGAATGAGGACAAGGATCTTCAGCCAAATAATCCATTAAAGCTTTTCCTTTAATCAAATTTTGAGAAATGAAATTAAGATCAAATTCTGTAAGTAACATCACCCACTTTGCAAGATGGCCAGAGAGATCAGTTTTTGAGAAAATATGTTTCAAAGGATCAAATTTAACAATCACATTGACTTCAACATTTAATAGATAATTCCTGAGTTTCTAACAAGCATAAAATAAAGCTAAGAATTGTTTTTCCAAGTCTATATATCTTGTTTTGTAATCAAGTAAAGTCTAACTAATGTAGTACATAGGTCTTTCCTTACCTTCACTATCATGATGAGCCAACAATGAACTCACCACATTCGGAGTGGCTGAAGTATATAGATAAAAGGGTTTATCAAATTGAGTAGGTTGCAAAATAGGAGGATTAGCGAGATACTCCTTAAATTTCTCAAAGGATTGTTTACATTCCTCATTCCAAGAGAAATTGGTATCCTTTCTAAGCAAGGAAGTAAAAGGAACAATTTTATCAGCTAAGTTGGAAACAAAGCAATGAATGGCTTGAATTTTTCCTTGTAAACTTTTTAACTAAGAAATGTTCTTAGGAGGAGGCATATTAACAATAGCATCAATCTTTTTAGTATTGACCTTTATACCTCTCTTAGAGATTATAAACCCCAATAATTTACAGGAATAAACTCCAGAGGCACATTTCTTAGGATTCAATCTCATATTGTAACTTCTAATTCTTTCAAATATTTGTCGTAAAATGCTAACATGATCTCCTATGTGTATAGATTTTTCCAAGATATTATCCACATAATCCTCAAGAATTTTATGAATGTAATCATGAAAAATCAAATTCATGGCGCGCTGATAAGTTTTTCCCACATTTCTTAATCCAAAAGGAATCATGACCCAACAAAATTTTCCCCAAGGTGTTATAAATGTGGTCTTAAGTTGATCTTTGGGAGGAATAAAGATTTGATTATAGCCCAAAAAGTCATCCATAAAAGATAATAGAGCATGACCAGCTGTTGAATCCATAATCACATCAATAGTAGGTAACAAGAAATCATCTTTTAAGGATGCCTTATGTTGGTAAATAGATTGTTATTTTATGCTTTAACTCTAGAATACCCAAATATTTAAGAACAATTGAATACATCAGTTGGGAAATTATGGTTAAACAACTAATTTCCCTCTGAATTTAAAGGTATAGCTTCCTTAAGTAAATGATCTTCAATGAATATTGATTCTTCCTACTCTAATAGGGGTATGTTCTTGACCTGAGAATAGAAGAGGTAAACCAAGATAAACCTAGACAGGAAAGAGCTCAGGTGGGATAAATTCAATTCTAACTTTAGCCAATTTCAAGACTTCATCAATCATATGACTCCTTAAAACTGGTAATGCAATAACCAATAATGAAAATGCAAATGCAAGACTTATAAATTTAATGATATAGTGATAATGAATCAATCTATTTCATAGGGACATCTCCCAGACTTAGAATAACATCAGATTTCCCCCTAATTAACTGTATCAAATCATAATACTGAATTCTGGTTCAACCACAAACTGTAAATCTAATTCCAAAGAAACATTGGAATTTAATAGATAGATAAATGCAATGCAGTGGAACAGTTAAAGAAATGGAATTTAGACATACAAATTTGACTTAGCAAAATGCTATCTTTTACACCAAAATTTAGCCGACCTCTTCATTGATTTGGAAAATAGTAAAAATAGGGGTCCATAGTTAGACCATTACAAAAGGGTAACTAAAACGGTTCCACTTCTGTAAATAGAAATGATAAACAAAAGTTTATCCATTACAATACTATCAAGATTTATCACAAGAGGGAATCTATCTAAGCTTCAATTTAGTTCCCCTTGTCTAATTTAGCCCTATAGGCGGTGACAGCTGTAATGATTGGGATGAGCTCTTCATCCCTATTGATATGGACATTAGTATATCTGATGAGCCACCTGGAATGTTCTTTGGCCAGACTCTTGATTGCATCTGTCCAATCCTTTAGCTCTTCCATGGCTTTAAAAATGCATCCGCTCAACTATTGGAGTTCTAGCACTTTGTCCAAATGGGTCGAAGACTGCTCTGCCAGCTTATGCACATAATCAGAAAATGATTTTTGCATACTAGCCAATCTGATTGTTTCTTTGCCTTGACCACTTGTTTTGATTTTGTGTGTAGACCTTGAAGGTGTTTAAAATCTTTGCTCTGCTCCTCCTTGATCTTGACATCTATTTGCTGCAACCTTGTTTCAGCTTGGATGATCATCTTGATCTTAAATTCCAAGCCTTGAAGCCATTCGATCAAAGGCTCATCTCCTTTCTGTAATATCTTGGCCTTTAGTGCCTCCTTGTTCTTCATTTCAACCACCACATGTAGCATTAATATGCATTCTTGACATCTCACTCTCTCTAATGCAAGAGTCTACAACTTCTTGTCAATATTATTCATCTCTATTTCCAGCCTTAGGAGAGAATTACCCAGTTGCTTAACAACTACTAGTCCCTCACATTCAAGCCTCTTGATCCATCTCTTGCCAATCTACCTAAAGTGTCTATCCTCTTGAAAATTGGTGAGGATGGCTTCGTTCTCCATAGCACTGGGATCAAAAGTGGTCTGGGTACCAGGAACACTTTCTATTGGAGTGATGAGCTGTCTGATGAAATTAGTTAGCTCAGCTACCTCTGCTTTAAGTTTAACTTTAGCAATCTTGAGCTCTTCAAGCTCTTCTTCTATTACCACATTGGTGGATTTCCACCAATCTACCTTGGTGTCATGTCGAGAAATCCCCATGTCAAATTATTACAGCTAAAAATTGGAGGTATTCATATCTTCAATTTTACCCTCCCTTGTAGGCTTGGCCACCTCCATAGTGAAATTCCATGTTTGAGGATCTTGACCAAGTGTAGACATTGTTTTCACTTTCTTTACTTTACCCACTGTGGTATTTGGTTTCAAGGCCTGTGAGAGAGTATCTTTGCTAGAAGTCCCTTCCTTTGCTCTCTTCCTTTTACGCTCTAGAGTATGTTCTATCCAGGATTCAACACTGGTAACTTTGGAAGCAGAAACTAACTCTTCTATGAACAACTTCCTAATGACTAGAGGAGTAGCTTTAGGTCTGGAAGAAAATGGATTCACTGATGTAGGAGAGGAGGAAACTAATCTAATGACTTGTACAACTTCTTGTTGCTTCTCAACCCTCTCATCTGATTCTATGGCTAAGGTATTGGAGGTATCTTAACCCACCTCTACTAGAACAAGGGATCCTCATCTTGGAGTATCTTGGGTCAAAGTGTCAACTTGTGTATCTACAACACTAACTTTAACTGATTACTCAGGTCCTACACCTTTAGTGGGCTCTTCTGTAGGCTTGGCGAGGTCTATAGAAACTGCTTCTTCTTTCAACCCAATGTCTGGAAGCGGGCCCTCTCCACAAGTCTTCTTTGGTTGGATCTCTTTCTTAGGAGGATCATCACCTCCACTGGCTGGCTAAGATGAACCTTTGGCCATAGTTGGGATCATTACTGAAGAAGTTTCTATAATGCTCAAAGTATCATTTATCAAGGTTCACTAAGAAGGAGGCTTCCTTTCTGACCTCTTCCTTCTGCCTATAGACCATTCGACCCATTGCTTTGTTCTTTTGTAAATCCCACCCATTAAGGTTTCCAAGTCATTAATGGCCTGCCCTAGCATGGGCTCAGAGCTTATAGGGAGTGGCTTTATTTTAGAAAGGGAAGTTATCAAATCCTGCAAGATGAATATATGATAAATCCACAAATTGAATGAAAAAGAACCCAAACTAGCTGATAAAAGCCATGGCTTCAGGAGAAAATCTCCTTTCTGGGAAACCTTGTAGCTCCGTGCATAGTCTCATCGTAAATGTATCATTAAATCTGAGATATTCAGCATAACTATTATGTAATTATACACATGGGAAAAATTCATAGCTTTTAACATCATCTAGGAACTCTTCTAATCTAGGAAGCCCTGGCCAAATTTGAATTGTGGCCAAAATATATAAAATAACTGAAGACATGTAGAACTCATTCTGAAGCTTAGCTCTACTTAAGGAACTGGAGAGATTCTCGCTTACCATAAGAGCCCAATTAATGAAATGGTGTTGAGAAAAAATCACCTGGACTAAGAAGAAATGATGCTCAATGAAGTTCATTGCATCACTCTCACCTTGGATCCTATGGAGCAGCACCAAGATTTCTACAATCTCTGGCTTTAAATTCATGTCTTATAATGTTTTGGGCAACTTGCGTTTGGTGCTCCTCGACTCTTGAAACCATGAATTCATTATTTCCTTCTTCCATACTGCCTTTTTTGCTCCATATTTGATAACCACCTGACTATATGTCATTTCTGAATACTCATCCTACTCCAAAATGCATAGGGAGTTCTAGACATAATCTCAATCAATGGATAGAAGCATTGCATCATTGGGTAGGAGGATTTTCTTGGCATCTGGATTATTTTGACCAATGCACTCTTGAAAAAGATCAGGAGCTTGAACGGAAACAAGAAAACTAGTAGCTTCAACTAAAATTCTCTCCTTTAACTTTTCAGTCACAGGGTGTATCTGGTCTACCTTTAATCAGCTCTAAATTTTTTGCATATCAAAGAACTTTAAGGAGGTGTCTATAATCTTATGTCAATCAGATATGATGTCATTCATCCCATCATATCCCATAAATCTAGTAGCCATACTTCAACTGATTCTGACTTAGGATAGGGGGTATCTCTCAAGAACCCAAGAGCAAGGAATAACTATAGTCAAGAGCTTCAGATTCAGACAATTTGTTAAACAGATGGTAGATCCTGTTTGTAATACCTCACTAATTTTATAACTTTGAATTCTTACCATTTAACTACCAACTTCCCGCGCCACATGAATGAAGAGACTAAGACATTAATGAAAAAGTCCTTATGGAGTAAAATGGCTTTATTTGAATTAATTACTTTACCCCCCATGGGCCATTAAGAAACATCTTTTCACTTTAGTAACCGTAACGGTAACTTTCTAGAGGTAGCGGAAAATTAATTTTCCACTTCCCTTTCGGAAGAGAAATACTTTTGGAGTGCTCTCTACTCAAAAATCCACTGAAGGGGAAATTTAGCTCATTGTGATGCTAAAATGGTATGCCTTGATTTCATCGGCCTTCTTTATGCCTTGGATCACCTATGAGATTGATTCTTCTTTAAATTTCTTCCATATAATGATTTGGAAAAAAATGTACTCTACAGGTCGAAACCCACCTGTTGGAGTAGTGGAGAAGCCATTTTATGCTTTTCTACCATTAAGATTACATCTTGAATTCTTCCTCATTCAATCATTCCTTTTACTTAAAATAGATTTGATCTAAATGCACAAAGCTTCCTTATTCCCAAATCTCTCATTTTAACTTTCACTGACCTTTGATACTTTAAAGTCTATTAATTATAGAAAATGCACTCTGTAAGTGATTTTTTACCAAGGAGAAGCTCATAACCAATTTTCTTCCAATGCTGTAAAAGGCTATGTTAAGGGAAAACACTTTGAATACATATAAAACCAATGTTAGAATCCTTCAAAACATGACCTTTACCAGATTTGGGAACTTAACCTACCCAATGAAACACGATTTCAGATACAAATTCCCTTTGACTCACAAAAGAGAAGGCAATTTTGGGAAATCCGATAAAGGCCTCCTAGCCTAAGAGGATAGCTAGATTTAGACTTAGGACTTACACAAAGATTTCAAGACCACTACTACACATTAAACATCCACTGTGTCTGAAAGATATGCAGACCAAAAGTGGGGCAACAGTTGGCCCTATCTAGGGACTTGGACATTCACATGTCCAAGCAAGGAACTCAAATCTTGGGTTTTGAAAAGCTCAACAAAAAGGTGGCTCACAACAAAACTAAAGAAAACACAAAAAGGAAAGCAGGAAGGAAATTGAATAAGGAAAGCAAAAATAGGATCTTAAAGGGGCCTTTCCACAATGTTTCAGATTTTCCATGCATGCCTTTGGGTGCCCTGCGCTTGTCCCATAACAACACCATATCTCCCTCCATAAATTTCTTGGGTCTTCTCTTTTTATAAAACAAGTTCTTCACACACATTTGATGTCGTGTGATATGATCTACCATTTTCTCCCTTTCCTCTTCAATTTTTTTCAAGTAAAGAATCTTGTTTTTCTAAACCATCTTCATATATACCATCTTCTACTGCTATTCTCAGTTTGCAAGTTTCCTATTCTAATGGAAATGGGAGAATAGCTTTGATCCCATAGACAAGTTCAAAAGGACATACACCAATGGCTCTTTTAGGAGTCACTCTGTCTGCCCAAAGGGCTTCATAGATTTTCTTGTGCCAAGTTCTCTAGTTGTCTGCTACAAGCTTTTTCATGATGCTCACCAAATTTTTGTTACTGGACTCAGCGTGACCATTTCCTTGAGGGAAATAGTTAGATGGGTGACTGATCATAATTCCATACTAAAAACAAAATTTGGTAATTTATTGAGAAGAAAAGTATGCAGCATTATATATAACTAACTTAATAGGCACACCAAACCTTACCAGGATGTTCTCATTGATAAATTCACATACTACCTCTAAAGTATTTTTCTTGGTTGCTTTTGCCTCTACCCATTTCATGAAGTAGTCATTTGTAGTGATTATGTAGGTATGGCCTGTGCTAGATGTGGGATTTATAGGACCAATAAAATCAAGACCCCACTGTTGAAAAGGACATTCAATTATCACTAGTCTAAGGGGCAATGCCGCTAACTGTGGTTTGCCAGTAAACATTCTACATTTTTCACATCTCGCTACCCAATGATATGCATCTCTAAACATTCCCAGCCAATAATAGTACTATCTCAATATCTTGAATGTAGTAACTAATGAAAGAAATGTCTGCCACAAGATTCATTGTGAAACATCTTTAACAACTTCTCTTGTTGTTGTTTGTCAACACACCGGAGGAAAGTTCCATCTATAGATCTCTTATACAATCTATCTTCCCAAATTATATATTTAGAAGCTTTCAATTTTATATCTCTTCTTTTCTTTGAATTCAATCCTTCAGGACATTCACCATATGTCAAGAAATACACAATATTTTCAAACTAGGGATCTTGCATACTTACTGCCAGGACCAATTGTGTGTTTTCAAGGTCTTCGTCCACTTGGTTTTCTACCATCACTTTGCATAATGTATTTCCTCTCACCAGCTTAGTGGGCTTGATCTCTATGTCATATTCCTGAGTTTTAGCCACCCATGCTCCTTTGTTATTACATCCCACATCCTGCTGAGTCAATATGCTTTTTATGACAATGTCAGACACATATACAAGAGAGTGAGAGTGTAAAATGTAGAATCTGAAATTCATTAAAGCTTTTACTACTGTGAAAGCATGTTTTTCAATCTGAGAGTATCTCAGCTCATGATTTTTTAGAGGTGTACTCATAAAAGTGATAGAAGCTTGGACTCCTTATTCTCCTGCATGAGGATAGCTGATAGAGTGTGTTCAGAAGAATAACAATAAATTATGAAACCCTTCTTGTAATATGGATGACATAACACTGGGGCATTGGCTATGGCATTCTTGATTCTTTTGAAAGCTTGTTTACCAGGGTCATTCCACTTGAAACTTACATTTCCTTTCATCATGTCCACTATGCATTTGGTAGTCTCAAAAAAATCCAGAACGAACCTCCTGAGAAAGTTTACATGACTGAAAAAGGATTTCACTCCAATTTTGATCACAGGTAAGATCAATTGCTAGATTTCTCTCACCCTTTCTGGATCAATTCTTATGCCTTCCTTGGAAACAATGTGACGTAGAAATTTCCCTTTAGTCACACAGAAAACTGACTTATTGAGATTCAGTGTAATCTCGTCCTCTCTACACCTTTGCAATACTCTCCTTAAATCATTTATATGATCTACCCTTTTTCTGGAAAACACAGTAAGATCATCTAGATACATACCAATTATTTTGTTCTTCATATCACTGAAATAAAGATCCATACCTCTCTGAAAGGTTTCCTTGGCATTGATCAACCCGAATGGCATCCTGTGACATGCAAAAGTGCCCCACGGAGTAGTGAAATCTATTTTATACTGGTCTTCTTTATCCAGTTCTATTTGGTTGTACCCCGAGAAGTTTTCTAACATAGAAATCATCTCAGCTCCAGCTACAGTCTGCAATAGATGATCCATGTTGGGAAGATCATATTTGTCTTTCAAAGAGGAATGATTGAGATTTCTGAAGTCTACATAGATCCTTATTTCTCCCTTCTTCTTCCTCATAGGTACTATATTAGCCACCCAGGTAGAGTGATGGATAGGGTAGATAATCCTTGCTTTAAGCATTTTATCCACTTCCCTAAATATTGCATCAGCAACTTTGGGATTGTAATTTCTTTGTTTCTACCTGAATGGGGCAGCCTCAGGTTTTAAGGGAATCTAGTGTTTGAATTTACCATTCATAAAGCTTTTCATATCTTCATAACTCTACCGAAAACATCTTGGTATTCCAGGAAGAGTTTCCTAGCCTATTCCCTTTCTTCTTCAGTGAAGCATTTCCCAATATTGATCATCTTGGGGTCCTTTTCACTTCCTATATTAATTCCTTCATACTCACCAGTGGTAGGACCTCTTTCAATTATCTTCTTCTTAACAAAATTATCATTTTTGTTGAAGAGTTTTTCAAGCGTAACTAAGTGGGGAGGGATAATATTGCCTTTCAACTGGATGACCTCTAACTTGTCCTTCTTTCATTTGTCATGACAGTTTTCCTTATGATCACCAGAGGACTCTTTATGGAAGTTTCCACCACTCTCCAAAAAGAGGAGGAGGCTCTTGTCATCTTCAAACAGTTGCCAATCTTCTACATTATCAGGCACAAATGGTCGATACACAACCTCTACTTGATACTTCTTATCTTTGAACTTTGGGTGTGGGAGGAGTAACGAGGCTGACACTACTAAAGAGTCTGCCCTAGAATTCAATTCTCTTGGTACATATTCAATAAAGAACACATCCAATACTTCTATTTCATCCCATACTCTATTTTTGTAGTTTTTTAATCTGTGATTTTTTACAGAGTATTGCTTCTTGACTTGGCGCACGATTAACTCCATGTCACCTCAAGCTCTCAATATTTTCACACCCTTCTCTTTTGGATTAATAATTACTAGTAGCAAGGATTCATAATCAGTAGTATTTTTGGTGTTCTCAAACTCCAATTTATAAGCCATGGGCTCACATACTCCATCCGGTGATATTAATACCACGCCTGCGCCAGACCCTGACGATGCACAACTACCATTGAATTCAAGGGTCCAGATTTTTGATGGTGTTTCCTAGGTGGAAAAATAATCTTCTTCTTCCTTGAGTTCAATTTCCTAATCATAATCATCTACAAATAGCATATAATTTCCAAATTCTAATTCCTAATACAGAATTTGGGCTTTAGGGTCATCCAATTTTAGCACTGTAAACTTAGCTTTTTCTTCTAGGACCAGCTTTATCTTTTTGTTACCCAGTGGGATTAAAGCTTGAGACCAATCTAGCTTTATTTCCCCTCCTAGGTCTTTGTAGAAACTCCTTCTTAGAAACAAACTGTAACTAGCAGGTATATCAACAACAAGTATTGTTAACAACATTTTCTTCTTAGGATGTGCTACTAGAGCCACTTGGGCATCTTTGATTTGCCCAACCACAAGTACTTGTTTGGATTCCATAGACTACCACCTACCATGGGCTTTAATGAGGGTAAGTCCTAAGGCTTTAGCTATAGTCGATGACATTACATTGTCTGAGGCTCCAGAGTCTATTATGTAATTTCTTAACTTGCAACCATTAATATACAACAACACATAGAATGGGTCCAAATTTTGGCCTGGGAAAGTAGCCAACATAAATGGCTCACCTTTCTCAATTAGGTCTACAAATATAGACTCATTTTCTATGGTATTCATGGCATTTTGATTTACATTTTGATTCCCCTATTTACAGTAATCTACTAGCTTTTTCCGTTCTACAGGATTACACTTACGATAGTCTATGGGGAAATCTAAATTTTGGAATCTATACAAAATTGAATAATGTCAAAAGAGTTTTTCTCCTTACCTGGTTGTAGAATCCTTACTCCTTTATTGGCCTCCTTAGAGTTTGAAGTAGATGCCTCATTATTATTTGGTGGAGATGTGGAAGTGGGGCCCTTATCTTTCTGACTCTAGGTTAAGACTGTATAGGAGGTCTCATCTATGGTAGCATAACATGTTTCTCCCTATTCTGAATCTAATTCATACTCTAAATATAAGTTTTCAGAGTTGCCATGTGAATATGAATCTAGTTCAGCTCCAGAAACTCCAGCATTCCATTTGTCAGTCTAATGCATTTTCCAAGCATGAGCTACATCGGGACAGCTTTCTCCGTCATGATCTATAGTTAAGTGGAAGGCACACATTTTCCCCTTTTAGGAGGAGCTTCTATAGCTAACCTCTTTGGTGGAGTAGTCAACTGTAATGTCTTTCTATCAGCATTCCTCCCTTCATTATTTCTTCCAGGCTTCTCTTGAAAGTTTTGCTGATAGGGATTATTAAATCTAGGAAGCTGCCTCTTGAAGGTGATGAATTCATTGGATAATTTTTGAAAAATCTCATCTAATGATGTGGTGTTACTAGTACCGGCTCTAGAATATATTTCTCTTTTCCATTTTCCCGCCGATATCATGTGATCTTCTAACTCCACTGCAGTCCTTTGGGTAAGGTCCAAAGTGGTTGTTTTTGTTCTTCTCAAATCATAACTGATGTCAGGAGGCGTGGCACTTATGAAAAATGTTCTCAAATTCCCTGTAGTAGGCCTATCGGCTACTAGGATACAATTTAAAAGCTTGTTGAATTTAGCCACAAAATCTCTCATACTGATAGAAGGCTCTTTCTTGATGGAGGTCAATTGTGTCAATAGGGCATGTTCATCTTCAGTGGTTTTAAATCTTCTCTCAAAGGAATCTCTCATGGAGGCCCAATCTATGATAGAGGAATTAGGTAAGTGGTGAAACCAATCGGAAGCACCTTCAACAAGGGTTTCAATGAATAATCTAATGGCCACATATTCTTCTCGCACTGCTAATATATTAACTGAAGCAAATAATACAGCAATGTGTTCATTTGTAGATACTTTCCCATCTCTAGAGAATTTGGGGAAATTATTTCTTGAACCTCATAGAAGGGGATTATATGCTTCTAATTGCAATGATCCAGCTGCAGTGGCCCAAGGAAGTGCCATAACTACCGGAGGTAGATAGGGTGTTAGATTGACAATAGGAGAAGAAAATACTCCGTACAAAGTTAACACTTGAAAAGTGGTAGACAAAAGAGTTGATTATTTGGGAGGTGAAGGAGGTCTACTTTTTCTATTAGTATTTATATTCTTTCGATGGGGTACTTCAAGTAGAGAAAAATCAAGGTTTACAAGTCTCTCAAAAACTTGGTCTGTACCACCTTCTTTCTTTGCACTCCTAAGAAACCTCTTGGGCTCCAAGGTTCCAAATAGCTGTCTCCTAGTCTGGCTTCACATTCTGCTTGGCATCATGCCTTTCTTATGTTTCTCCTTCAGATGGCTTCTTCAAGTGCTTTTTTTCTAGATTCTTTGCGCTCTAGAACTTGACTAGCATTTCTGTAGTGCTCAGTGTTTCTTCTGTAATTCTAGGCAAAATTATTTAGAGAGGAAATGAGATCCTCTTGATCATCTTGGAAACCAAGATTCGGTTGGAGCACAGGAATTATGTTTTCATGGGGAAGCACCATTTTTCCTCATGGTATCCTTCTGGTATAATGACTATTCGTCTCCCTAGCAAAGTCACCAAAAATATATTGGTAAAAAAAATTTTCTTTTATGCTTTAACTCTAGAATACCCAAATATTTAAGAACAATTGAATACATCAGTTGGGTAATTGTGAATAAACAACTAATTTCCCTCTGAATTTAAAGGTACAACTCCCTTAAGTAAATGATCTTCAATGAATATTGATTCTTCCTATTCTAATAGGGGTATGTTCTTGACCCGAGAACAAAAGAGGTAAACCAAGCTAAACCTAGACAGGAAATAGCTTAGGCAGGATAAATTCAATTCTAACTTTAGCCAATTTCACGACTTCATCAATCATGACTCCTTAAAACTATTAATGCAATAACTGATAATGAAAATGCAAATGCAAGACTTAGAGATTTAATGATATAGTGATAATGAATCAATCTATTTCACAAGGACATCTCCCTGACTTAGAATAATATCAGATTTCCCCCTAATTAATTGTATCAAATCATAATACTGAATTCTAGTTCAACCACAAACTGTAAATCTAATTCCAAAGAAACATTTGAATTTAATAGATAGATAAATGCAATGCAGTGGAATAGTTAAAGAAATGGCATTCAGACATACAAATTTGACTCAGCAAAATGTTATCTTTTACACCAAAATTTAGCCAACCTCTTCATTGATTTGGAAAATAGTACATATAGGGGTCCAGAGTTGAACCGTTACAAAAGGGTAACTGAAACAGTTCCACTTCTCCAATTAGAAATGATAAAAAAAATTTTTTATGTTACAATACTATCAAAATTTAGCACAAGAGGGAACCCATTTAAGCTTTGGTTTACTTCCCCTTGTCTTATTTAGCCCTATAAGCGGTGATAGCTGTAATGATTGGGATGAGCTCTTCATGCCTATTGATATGGACATTAGTATATCTAATGAGCCACCTAGAATGTTCTTTGGCCAGACTCTTGATTGCATCTATCTGATCCTTTAACTCTTCCATGGATTTAAAAATGCATCCGCTCAACTGTTGGATTTTTGTCACTTTGTCCAAATGGGTGGAAGACTGCTCTGTCAGCTTATGCACATAATCAAAAAATGATTTCTGCATACTAGCCAATCTGATCATTTCTTTTCCCTAACTGCTTGTCTGTGATTCTGCGTACAGACCTTGAAGGAGTTTAAAATCTTTGCTCTGCTCCTCCTTGATCTTGACATTTGTTTGCTACAACCCTATTTCAGCTTGGATGATCATCTCAATCTTAAATTCCAAGCTTTTAAGCCATTCAATCAAAGGATCATCTCCTTTTTGTAATATCTTGGCCTTTAGTGGCTCCTTGGTCTTCATTTTAACCACCATGTGTAGCATTACTATGCATTCTTGACATCTCACTCTCTCTAATGCAAGAGTCTACAGATTCTTGTCAATATTATTCCTCTTTGTTTCCAGCCTTAGGAGAGCATTACCCAGTTGCTCAAGAACTACCAGTCCCTCAAATTCAAGCCTCTTGATCCATCTCTTTCCAATCTTCCCAAAGTGTTTGTCCTCTTGCAACTTGGTGAGGATGGCTTGGTTCTCTGTAGCACTGGGGTCAAAAGTGGTCTGGGTACCAGGAACACTTACTATCAGAGTGATGAGTTTTCTGATGAAATTAGTTAGCTCAGCTACCTCTGCTTTAAGTTAAACTTTTTTATGCTTGAGCTCTTCAAGCTCTTCTTCTATTACCACATTGGTGGATTTCCACCAATCTACCTTAGTGTCATGTCGAGCAAGCCCCATGTCAAATGAATGTAGCTGAAAATCAGAGGTAGTCATATCTTCGATTCTACCCTCCCTTGTAGGCTTGGCCACCTCCATAGTGAAATGCCCTGTTTGAGGATCTCAACCCAGTGTAGACATTGTTTTCACTTTCTTTACTTTAACCACTATGGTATTGGGTTGTAAGGCCCATGAGAGAGTATCTTTGTTGGAAGTCCCTTCCTCTTCTCTCTTCCTTTTACACTCTAGAGTATGTTCTATCCAGGTTTCAACATTGGTAACTTTGGAAGTAGAAACTAACTCTTCTATTAAGAACTTCTTAATGACTTGAGGAGTAGATTTAGGCCTAGAAGAAAATGGATTCACTAATTTAGGAGAGGAGGAAACTAATCTAATGACTTACACAGCTTCTTGTTGCTTCTCAACCCTCTCATCTGATTCTATGGCTGAGGTATTAGAGGTATCTTCACCCACCTCTACTACAATAGGGGATCCTCATCTTGGAGTATCTTGGGTCAAAGTTTTGACTTGTGTATCTATAGCACTATCTTTAACCGATTGTTCAGGTCTTGCACCTTTAGTGGGCTCTTCTGTAGGCTTGTCTAGGTCTGTAGAAATTTCTTCTTCTGTCGACCTGATGTCTAGAAGCAAGCCCTCTCCACAAGTCTTCTTTGGTTGGATCTCTTTCTCAGGAGGCTCATCACCTCCACCAGCTAGCTAAGGTGAACCCTTGGCCATAGTTGGGATCATTACTAAAGAAGTTTCTGCAGTGCTCAAAGTATCTTTTTCTAGGGTTCACTAAAAAGGAGGCTTCCTTTCCAACCTCTTCCTTCTTCCTACAGTCTATTCAACCCATTGCTCTATTCTTTTGTAAATCCCACCCATTAAGGTTTCCAAGTCATTAATGTCTTTCCCTAGCATGGGATTAGAGCTTATAGGGAGTGGCTTTATTTTCTCCAAATATGTATTATTATACATATGTTGACCATCATCTTCCAACCCCTCCACTACAATTTTAACTTTGAGCTTTTTGATTTGTTCACCTGGCGCAGAATCTCTCTCTGCTCTCTAAGTCATCTTTGCAATTTGCCCAGTAGACTTCAATATCATCAACATGATGAATTAAATGACTCATTTTTTGGGAATCTCTGGCATAATTTACAGGATCATACTGCGGCCTCAAGACATCATATGTCTCCAACTGAAACCTCTTTGAGAATGTCTTTAAACCTCTTTGAGAATGTCTTTAGAACATTCTTTTCCTCAGACTGGGATGCGCAACTGTAAGCTCCAATGGTCATCAGGAAATCATAGCCCTTCTTCTTAGCATCAGCATAGATCAAGTTCACTTGGAGTGCCTACCTCATTACCTCAACCAGCGTGATCATATCATCAGGATATCTGGGCAAATTCAAAGGGAAGTCATCAAATCCTGCAAGACGAATATATGAGAAATCTACAAATTGAATGAAAAAGAACCCAAACTAGTTGATAAAATCCATGGCTTTAGGAGAAAATATCCTTTCCAGTCAACCTTGTAGCTTCCTACATAGTCTCATTGTAAATATATCATTAACTCTGTGATATTCAGAACATTGGATAGAGTGGGATCATTGGATGGGGTAGGATCTTCATATGGAAGGCTTGAATCTTCAAATGGAAAGGTAAAAGGGATGTTTTGATCTTGATTAGGGATAAGATCATAAGGGGAATCTTGGGATGGAAGGTTAGAATCTTCAAATGGAAAGGTGTAAGGGAGGTCTTTTTCTGGATTAGGGATAGGATTGTGAGGGGAATCTTGGGATGGAAGACTAGAATCTTCAAATGGGAAGGTGTAAGGGATTTCTTGATCTTGATTAGGAATAGGGTCATGAGTTGGATTAAGAAAGGCAAGGGGATCTTGATATGGAAGGCTAGGATCTTCATCTGGAAATATGTCAAAAGATGGGGAGGAATCATGAGATGGAGGAATGCTTA
>MU227491.1:1824488-1840377 GCA_018584345.1 Thuja plicata
TGATAAATATAGCTCTGCTGCTTTAACACTCTGCTCTGCTTTTCTTATCTCTGGCTTTCGCAACTCTTCTTATCACAAATGACCTTCTATAAGTATATACTCCAAGTATGAGATCATGGGACCTGTAATACAACTCTTCATAACATCCTTGTTGGCTCTACTAAGTTCCCAAGCATAATTACAACTGCACAAGTACAAACTGAATAGATGCGTTGCTTCACTAAGTCAACTTCACCAATTTAACCATAACTTTGCAATCTTCTTGAAACATGTTTGGCTCCTTTGGATTAATATCACCAACTCATAACTAATCATGAATATACACATGCATATCCTAAAGATAGGCACAACTCAATAAACACATTACATATGTCAGCCTTAAACCATTATTCCTCCAGAACTGTAACCATCAATAACAGAATTACATATCTTTACTGAAACATCATATCTGGGTCTATGTGTATGAACATAGCATAATAAACATGTCAAAAACATGTATCTATCCATGCAAGTCTTCATGTCATCATATGGATAAGTACATATAGAAGTACTGTTGTGTATTATATGTTGTCATCAATGACAAACATACAATCAATCAACTGTTCAGAACCAAATCTCCAACACAAAATACTAACAAAAATGTTTAGTATGTACAACATATATATTCCTTAGTCATTTCATGACTCCCCCTATGTATATGTTAGTATATCATTATACTCCCTGTTAAGTATGTACATATCATTATTTTCCCCCTTTTTTGATATTAAGGGCAAAGGTGTATACCTTATAGCTTATCAAAAATGTGAGAGTGTGAAGACTTCATGTATTCCATCATCTTCTCCCATTGGTCCTTTAGGTTGTCTAGATCCATGTGCTCGAGTGTTATCCTTGAGTGTATATCGTAGATGATGTCTGCTACAGACATCTCGAGGGTGGCTATCAATTGTCTTGCTAAACTGATATGTTGTTGAACCAGTGTGAGATTTGGTAGAAGTTGAGCTTGGAGCTTGGTGACCTCTTCCCTAAATTGTGGTTTTTCTTCCCACAGTTCATGTCTTAAACTTTTTGTCTCAACAATCTTTTCATAATGCAAATTTATTGCATTGTCCTTGGTGGTTAAGCCTTTAGCACTTGTAGCTAGATCAAAATCTAACTTTTCTATCTTATAACTATGATCCTTGGTGAATTTTTCAAGTGTGCCCAATTTTTGGATCAAGGAAATAGCTTCAGCAATTATTGGATGTAATTCACTTATGAATTCTGAAAGCTTTACCTTGTTTACTACCACTTCTTGGCTGATCTTTTCAACAAGTTTGTGCTGATATTTCTTCTATTCTCTCTCTTTAATTTCCCTCTCTACATCAGTGTTCTATGTTGTAATGGCTTCAATTAGAATGGTTATTTGATCAAGGATCAGTTTATTTTGATCAACATCAACATCAGGTACAATCTGATGCAAGATGTCCCTAGTTGTTTCTAGTATCATGGAGTCTTGGTGCTTCTTTCTCGGCTTCTCCTGTAGTGCCTTCCTCTAGCACATTTCACCATATTCTATCAGTGCTTCATAGTCAAGTGTAGTTGGGTCACATTTGGGTATCTCAATGATTTCTTCTAGAGTGACTTCCAACTTACTCTTTTTGAATTTCTTCTTTTTCTTCTAATTTTCACTTGAGTGTAGTTCACCATAGCCATCTTCTTGGCTTTGTATATTATGCTAGATGAAGTTACTTGTGGTGTTGCCTCTTTTTATTATTGTGCTTCGGTGTCAGCTTAGTGTTTTTTAGTAGACGTCTCCACATCAACCTTTACATTATATTTTGCAACTAGTTCAGTTACCTCAGGAATGTCATCTTTTGTTTTTGCTCCTTCATTGGTATCCTTATGTACTTCATCTTCCTTTTTTGTCCATCCTTCTCAGTAGTGTCTCCATTTATTTTTTGTAAATCTCCTTCTATAACCTTGTCAATTTTGGTTACAATATGAGTATCTCTGATGACATTCTATTCATCGGTGTTGTCTTTCTTTCCTTCTTCCCCTACATCTTTAGGAATTCTTGTATCTTTTTCAGGTGATTTGTCTTTTTATTGAAGTATATTGATGGCTTGCATCAATATTGGCATGTTGCTTGAAATGTGTACATGTGAAGTGTCAAATGTTGTGTCTTGTTCGTCGGTCTTTTCCTTGATAATAGTGACATCTTTAGCTTTTTGTATTTCTTCTGCTGGATCATCGGTTATGTAAATGACTGTGTTATCCACAATTTTTTCCATAGTGGTGTCCATTCATATATCATCTACAATGTCCATATCCTTTTTTCCTTTGGTTTCCATCTCCTCCTTGTCCAATTCAACATCTGGGATGATGATTGATTATGTTGCCTCAGTAGCTTGATCACTCTTGATTTCCTGATTCTTAGTTGGAGCTTTCTGTAGCTCAGGACTTGTATCCTTTTTAAGAATATCAAGTATTTTCCTCCATTCGGCTTCATTTTTTGGTCTAACTCTAGTAGATGTCCTTTTAGTACTTGGTACACTCTCATCTTTGGTGAGAACCTTTTGGAATGAGCCTTCATCATTGCTTTTATTTCCTCCATTTTGGATTTAGGAGGCTTGACTAATGCTAGGGCTCTTTCCCTAATTTCTTTCTTGAAGTGCAAGGAAAAAGTCCATCTTGCTGATAGTCTATCTTGAAGATATTTGGGCATTCTATCTGTCAGTTGTATTGGGAGGTAATGGTATATGCACATCATTTCAATTATTTCCTCCTCAATCTTATTTTGATCCACGGGATCCAATGTTAACCATTTCTTGACCTTCCTACTATTTGCATTACCTGATTTGATCATGTGTGCACATACTTCATCAACTATTTTAGGTATCTTTCTCTTTTCTTCTTGAACATCTTGTTTTGTGTCCTCAATATCTCCCCTAGTTCTAATGAGCTTTCTTCTCTTTGTTTTCCCTCTTTTCTATGTAGCCATTTTCCTCTTGTAGGTTCTTACCTATCGTTTCTTCAAGGGTGAAGGACTTGAGTCCTTAGCTGTTTGGCTTCTTGTTCTTGAAGCAGCTGTGGTTCTTGGCTTCTTAAATGGTGTTGGAAATGGAGTATCTGACTTTGTAGACTCAGAGTCACTTACCTGCTCAACCTCACTAATAGGTGGTTGTCCTTTAGTTTCTTCCTTTTGTTTAGTTTCCTCCTCAGTAATCGACAGTTTTTTCTTTAAATTCTTAACCATTTTATCTTTCTTCCTATCAATTATCTTTACAACCAATCTAGTTTTCATTCTTGATTTGGCCTCCTCATAAGTTCCAAACTTTAGTTTTATCTTGTCTAATGGTTCATTTATCAATGCATCGATTGCATTGGATGCTTGATCAATATTTACCTCATATTCCAAAGGTTTTAACCATATTTTCCTTGGTACATTAGGTTTGATGTATGTGTGGTCAGTATCAACTATCAAACATATATCATTCTTGAATTTCTCAATAAGTTGCTCAGGGATCCTTACTCTTTTTTGCATTCAGTCCTTGAATCTAGTAAAGTACTTGTCCATGACTATTTCAAAGTTTTCTCCTAGTGATT
This sequence comes from Thuja plicata, assembly GCA_018584345.1. Classification (NCBI taxonomy): domain Eukaryota; kingdom Viridiplantae; phylum Streptophyta; class Pinopsida; order Cupressales; family Cupressaceae; genus Thuja; species Thuja plicata. Next base: position 1,828,074 of record MU227491.1, read on the forward strand.
TTATGTATTCACTAATATGCATAATGACTGGTCTTGTGGTATCCCATTTTACATCTCCTAATGATGGAAATGATTCTGGAAAGTAAAAGAAAATGCACATGATAAGTGAGCCAAACTTACATGTATTTGTCTTAGCATTTCTTATTGTCCTCAAGTTTTCTTCTAGCTGGTTAAGTAGAAGTTCTGACAAATCCAACTGAGTACCTTTCTTTACAATCTTATAAGTTGCATACACAACTTTGGATGCTATGTTGTTCATCCTGCTAGCTTGAAATAATTTGTAGTCTAGGACACATGCTCCAAATTTCAATTCAATATCGGTGATGGTGGATACCTTTAGTCCTTTTCCATCACATTTGGCTCCTATGTTCTTTTCAAACTTAGCCTTGGGTGGGTGTTTTAATGCCTTTACTTTATTGGTTATAGGGTAATCGGTGACTACATGAATAACATCTTAGGTTATCATTTTAGTCTCATCCATCCATAGCTTGTAGTTGTAAATTTGGCTCAGTACTAACCAAATCCACTCAGTTTTGAATACCTTTGGGAACAATAGGGCATTATTGATCCCTTTCACCTCTATGTGTTTGTGTTCATCTTTTATGGATCCATCCTCATTACATAGATTCTTGAAAGCTTGTTCCACCTCTAAGTCACCAATTTCTGCAATCTTGCAGTGGATGTATGCTTGCACATCTTCAATGAGAAAAAACCTAGCTGGTATTTGCAAGAATGCTCTAGCATTGTCGGGTTGTGATGCAACCTTAGGGAAAATCTTGTAGTGTGGTTCCTCATAGGTAGAATTCTTGATAATTTTAACCTTATCCTCCTTGATGTTCTTCAGTTTGGTGGTTCTCGAGGTTGTGGTCATTGTTTCAGATATTTAGGGATTTCTGAAAAATGCATAAAATAGAGTTCTTGATTATTGTAGGAACTTACTGTTTACACCTATAGTGGTCACTGATGTTTTGGAGTTCACTGTGTCAAGTTGAAGTCACTTTGTGATGCTATCGCTTTGTGCTCAAATTTTGCTCTTGTTGCTCTGCTCTGTTCGCTTGTGAATAATGAAACCTTTCATCACCCTTTTATAGACGTTTAGCCTAAAATTGAGTCATTAATTCTCAACTACTCCTCAGTGTGTGAAGATGGAGTCATTGGGTTAAGCACTAACTTCTCTCTTTGGTGACAATGTGATGTTTCAGGGTGGTCTTCTAACTCTTTGCTTTTACCGATGGATTTTGGTGTTTTGCAAACATAACTCATTCAACTTTCTTGATTACTGATGAGTCTCAATTTACACTAGAAACTTTACTTTTACATGTTACCCGATGATTCTCGGTAAGTGTAAGCATTTTTACCTTTGAGTGTATACTGATAGATTTTGGTATGTATTGCCCGATAGAATATTTATCACAGATTTTTAACAAGTAATATCATGATGCATCTGTAATTATGCTAATTTGGCATTTCATCAACATATTATGGAATTGATGTAAAATAATACTTAGTGTAATGCAGATCCATACTTACTTGTTATGCTTAGGTGGGGTGGTGATGTCACTAGATCCATTGGATGGGGTGTCACCATTTGCATTGCTCGATCTAGCTTCATCGTTGTTTGAAGCTTTTCTCCATATTTTATCTCTCATCCTCTAGATGTCTTCAATGGTGTTTCCATTGGGAAGTGTGCTGGTCTCTATAGTCTTTCTTGAGATGATCAACTTTATGACAATGTAAGCATGTCATTCTGAGGTTAGTCCAACCTCTAGACTTTCTTGTCCACTGTCTCATACAGTTTGCAGCAATGTGACCAAATCTTTCACATGTTGTACAACTTTTCCATGTGTTGTAATCCCATACATACTGGTTACCAATTCTTTTTGGTTGATAGGAAGTTTCTTGACCTTTAGACTTCCATGCTTTCTTTTTCATTTTCTAGCATTCAAGAGTTGTGTGACCATTCATTTTACAAGTTGGACAGTATTTGTCCATGTAGGTTTCCTTCTTTGGTTGTTTCATCTTAGACTTACATTCATATGCTTTGTGTCTTTTCTTGTTACATTTATAACAAAATCCTATGAATGAAGATGTGGATTTAGGAATACCTTTCATTTTGCCTCTGCATATATTTGATGTGTGGCCTTTCTTTCCACAGTGATTGCATGTCACCTTTCTTGGTCTTGGATTTTCATAGACATTCTTTGGATCAGCTTGATTGGGTGATTCTCCATTCTTAGTAACGCCTAGACTGATGTTGTTATTGATTCTTCATTGTCCATCAAGAAAATCATTCATTATTTTATTGCTTTCTTCATCTTTCTTGATAATTTCATTATGATGTTGCTGAATTCTGAGTTCTTGTTTCATCTTTTCATTTTCTTCCCTTAGCTCACTGATAGCTTCTATTCTTTCAATGAGTTCAACATTCATTTTGTTTTCCTCTTTACTCATAAGAATAATCTAATTTTTAATCTCATGATGATGCTCTATAATTCTTTGTATTTCAGACTCTTTCTCTTGTAGCTTTTTAGTAATCTTCCTTCTATCATCAATAGCTAGTTTTCTTTCTTTCTCATCTTGTCTAGCACTATTCATGACATCAATCATTCTTACCATATGTGTCTCTTGACCGATTTCTAGATATTTCACTTGTCTAGCCAGATGTTGATTGATTTCATTTAGGCTTGTGATGCTTTCTTCTGATGTGTCTGATGTTTTTCTTGTATTTGATCCTCAAGACTCAAAGAAATCTGGTATCTCTTCCTCATGGTAATCTATTTCACTACAATGATATTTTGTAATCTTTCTTTCATATAACAGTTGTCTCATCTTGATTCTAGCTTCTTTGTATTGCTCATAGAAAATTTAAATTTGTAGCTTCTGATTCTCTATACTCTTGTCAAGTTTGTACTTCTTCATTGTATGATCTGTTCTCTTAAGCCTTTAATCTTTTCCAGATATGAGACTTATCTCTAATACCAATTGTTGGAATTAATGGGAAGTGTGTACTGAGATGGGAGGGGTGAATCAGTACCTCTAAAAAATTTGTATGTTTTAAACTTAATCCTTTAGGTAATCAATTTTTCACCCAATCATCTGTTCTATACTATCTTGATGTAAGATTTATCAATTCATAAACTTAATCAAACATGTGAACATTCATAGAAACATTTATGAAAGTAATTGACACATAACACAAGATATGATATCACAAAAAACTCCTGTTAGGAAGTAAAAACTGCGGTGGGGATGGCACCCACAATTTCCTCACTATCTAGAGATTGGAAGGGGTCGGTTAAGGCTTACAATTTGATCACTTCTGATGATCTACCATGTCAAGAGTATCTGTGGATACCTATTAAATTCTACTCAGTTAAGAGCTTTAGCAACACTATTGTGCACTCGGTTAAGAGATTTATAATTAGATGGTTAAATCCACCTTCCTTGAAATGATTTTTACACTTTGCTTCATTTGTTAGAATGTAAGCAAATTACAATTTGACCTGGTGTATGAAATCTCCTATTGCTGATTATAGATCCATTTAATATTACATGTATAATTATATCACCTAATATGATTGAATAATACCTCTGATGCTCGGTAGTCTCTATTCTTGGTTCTTGATAACCAAATTCCCCTTTTGTTGTTCTGGTTCTTGAAACTTTCAATTTGATCCATAGATTTTCTTGTATGCTTCATTCATCCTCTCATCCATTCTCACATCCTTAATAATCAATGATTACATCTATTTATAAGATAGATTGACCTAATCAATTTTCACATAAAACAATGTTAACTCTAAGATCACAGGTTTACAACTTTACCTTAATCTCCTAGTATATGTGTTTTAAATCTGTTAGACTAATTTAAAAAATTACATTAATGTTTCTTGTGTTGGAATAGTCCCAAGGATAACTGAGAGGGGAGGGTGAATCAGTTATCAGTCAATTTAATTCTTTTCTCTTTCTTAAATGTAATTTGATATAAAGTAAATGCACATTTAGATAACACAATAGAGTACTCAACAATTTTGGTTACGAGGAAACCAAATCGGTAAAAACCCCAGTGGGAATTAGCTCCCACAAATAACTCCACTAGTTTATAATTATCCATGTTAGAAGATCTTACAACCCTGTTAGGATTTGATCTTTACAATGCAAGAAGTATAGAGACCTAATTCAAGGTCGGACCCTGTTAGGATTCTTTTACACATAACCTTGTTAAGGGTGAGGACTCACTGTCCAATAGCTCACTGCTAAGATGGTGAAGGCTACAACCTTCAGTACAACATATATACACTATATCTGGTAAATGAACTATTTGAGTAGACCTGCTATCTTGATCAATTCCAATGAATTGCAATCAACTTCTATTTCTTCACATAGATCTTCAACTTATTCTTTCTGACTTTCTGCTTTTCTCTGTCTTTTCTTTTTCACTTCATTTTCCACACTTAACAAACATATCTGAATTGTTATATGTATCTTCACAAAAGATAAGGTCATGACAGTATCTGGAAACACTTCATCAACTTCCTTGTCAGCTCAACCAAGCACGTAATCAATATTAAGACCGCGCAACACAAACTAAATAGAAACGATGCTTTAAAAAGTTGGCTCCACCAAATTAACTCTAACATCAAGATTCTATTGAAACACATTTAGCACCTTTGGATAATTATCTTTAACTCATAACTAAACATGAATACAAACATGCATATACTGAAGATAGACGTAACTTAATAGACACTATATTTACGTTGGATCTTAACAAATAAACTCCAGAAACTATAACTGTCATAACTAATTAATCATAAGTTAACTGTAACTGCATATCTAACTTAGCATGAATGCACATAGCAACTAGAACATGTATACACCATGGAAATAAACACACATAGCTCCAAAAAATTTGTACTGATAATTGCATATATGATACCTGTTGTATATTATATGTTGTCATCAATGGCAAACATACAATCAATTATTTGCATAGAGGAAAATCTCCAACAATCTCCCCCTTTGACATTGATTACAACATATGATATCATCAACTCAAAGTGTCTTCCTTCTTTTTACAATCTTCTCAATATCCTCATCAAAGGTTCCTCTTTACTGCTGCTGCTATGTATACTCCCCCAGAGTATATGATCCCCCTTACTAATACTCCCCCTTTGATATCAATGACAAAGGGTGTTAAACACCATTAAGCATAGGTACTACTCCAGAAGTAGAGTAGTCAAACATTCATCAGTCACCAAGGACTGATGTCCTTGCTGCAATTTCCAATTAGACTCAAGAAAGGGAATTACTCCCAACTTCTCTCTGAGATACTCAAAAGTATCTTTTGATAGATGTTTTGTAAAATATCTGCTAGTTGTTCTTTCATGCTCACATAATCCAACTTTACTTCTTTGTCTGCAAATTTTTCTCTTAGGAAGTGGTATTTGATCTCAATGTGTTTTTTCTTTGCATGCATCACAGGTTTCTTTGACATATTGATAGTACTAGTGTTGTCACAGTGAATGACAATAGGATAATCAATCTGGATACCAAAGTCTTTAATCATATGTTTGATCCAAACCATTATTGAACAATTCAATGTTGCTACAACATACTCAGCTTCTGTTGTTGACTGAGATATACAATTATTCTTTTTACTTGTCCAAGTGACCAATCTATCTCCAAGAGATATTGCTCCTCCTAATATACTCTTTTTGTCATCAACACAGCCTGCCCAATCTGCATATGTGTACACATGAATTTGTATATTCTCTGAGTTAGGATACCATAAACCATAGTCTATAGCTCCCTTTAGGTATTTTAATATTCCTTTTATTTCCATTAGATGGTTTTTCTTGCGTTCAGCTACAAATCTTCCAACAATGCCAACTGCATTAGAAATATCAGGTCTAGATTGAGTAAGATATATGATTTTTCCAATCATAGACTTGTATAGGGTCTTGTCAACTGCTATGGAATTATCATCTTTAGAAATATTGCTTCCTGTTATCATGGGGGTGCTTACTAGTTTGCAATCTTCCATCTTGAAAGTCTTCAATATCTCCTCCACATACTTAGGCTGATTTATGAATATGCCTTTGTCTGTTTGTTTTATATTCAATCCAAGAAAGTATTTGATAGGTCCAATCATGCTCTTTTCAAATTCACTTTTCATTTCTTTGGCGAATTCTACACTAAGTTTTTCATTACCTCCAAAGATAATGTCATCCACAAAAATAGCAATGAGTAGTAGTCCTTCATCTGTCTCTCTTACGAATAAATTATAGTTTGCTGCTCCTTTTCTGAATCCTATCTTTGTTAAGTAGCCATCAAGCCTCTCATACCATGCTCTTGGGGCCTGTTTAAGTCCATAAATTTTGAATCCTTCAGGCTTCTCTATGTATACTTCTTCCTTCAAGTCACCGTTCAGAAAGGCTAACTTGACATCCATTTGATATACCTTAAATTTCTTGAATGTTGCATAGGCCAAAAACAACTTGATAGCTTCAAGTCTTCTCACAGGGGCAAATGTATTAGTGTATTCTATTCCTTCTCTCTGCACATATCCATTACATACTAATCTTTCTTTGTTCCTTACCACTGTGCCTTCTTCATTCATTTTTTTTTCTAAATATCCACTTAGTTCCAATAATGTTCTTGTCATGAGGTCTAGGGACCAGTTCCCATGTTTCATTCTTGATTATTTGGTCTAATTCTTCTTGCATGGCACTTTTCCAATCTGAATATTTGCATGCATCTTCAACACTTAAGGGTTCAATCTGTGAAAGTAAGAATACCTCTTCATCAATGGTGGAACCTTTTGCTCTAGATCTTGTCAAGACTTTTATGCTCTGATCTCCAATGATATCTTCCTTAGAGTGGTATTTGGATGTGTATCTTGAATTCTTAGGAGTGATAATTTTATCTATAATTTGTGATTCTTCTTCACTTGGTTCAAGATTGTTACATGAAACATCAATACAGTCAAACATTTCTTCAATAACTGTGTCCTTATTGATGGGTCTGGGCTCATCTTCAATCATGGGAGCATAGTCATAATATCTTTCTTGAATCATAAAATTCTCATCAATCTTCACACGAGTACTTTCAATCATCTTCTTTAATCTTAAATTGAAACATCTATAGGCTTTTATTTTAGTAGAGTAACCAAGAAAAATCCCTTCATCGCTTCTAGCATCAAACTTGCCAATGCTATCATCCCTCTTGATGTAGCACTTGCTTCCAAAGATTCTGAAGTATTTTGATGAATAGTGCCTTTTCTATTAAAAAATATTAAAGTTACATATCCACAAAAAAGGGGCCGGGGGATATAAAAATCACCCCGCAGAGTTCACACGGCAAAAGCTGGATACGAAGACTATTCATCAAAAAAAACAAAAGGCCATTAGGCAGCAAGAGCAGTAGCAGAAGGTGGAGGATCTTTATCATCAGATCCCCATGCCTTAGTGGGATTGATAGGAGGGTCGGGAAGCGACCAACCATCATCTTCTTTTTCTTTTTCTTTTTCTTCCGCCCTGGGCGGGGAGATAGCAAGAGCCAAGCGGGGAAATTTGGAAGAGGTGGCAGGAGGCCAATCCCAACCCTAGCGAGCACTAGGAGCATCAGGAGGAGCAGACTGCGCCGGAGCTGGCGCCCACCCAGAAGGCCGAGGAGGCAGAGAAGCCGATCGGCGCCATCATTCGTCCCCACCACCTCTCGGAGAGTGGTGCCAAGGAGCCTGGGACCGAGGAGTGTGCGAGCGGCCTGCTGAAGAATTACGCCCATGGCGGCGGCCTCTGGGAGGCGTACCCTTAGCAGATAGGGCATCCAGAGGCACCCGAGAAACCATACAGGGAGCATTGCCCCAATGGTTGAGCAGCTCCTGCAGGTGAGCTACTTCAAGAGCCACTTTATTCACTTGCACCTGAATCTGCATCATAACATTATTACATAGACAAGCTTTGTTAAACAAAGCAACATTCATATCAATAGAGCTGTGAGAAAAAATAACAGCATTTCTATCTTTCCAAATATTAAACAAAATCTCCATCCTGAAAGTATGCCAAATCTGGGTAAACTTGGAGGGGAGTCTAGGAGAATCTCCTAAGACAATCATGTGCCAAGAAAAAGGCTCGGGCTGAAAGGGCTTAAAAAAATCATGAATCCACTGCCAATACTGTTGAGCTCTCCTACAGAACCAAAAAATATGCAAAAAGGTCTCAGGGTGACCGCAAAAAGGACATCAAGGGTCATGAACCCTCAGATGTTTGAGCCTAGGGCCAACTGGGAGTCCTTGAAACAAAAGACACCAAGCAAAAAGAGCCATCTTGGGCTCCGTAATAGCAGTCCAGATGGTGTGAAAGCAAGAGCTCCAGTGGGAAGTGGCCGAATGAAGATGCCATCTCTGGTTAAGGATATCCACCATCGGAAGGTGCGGATATAACCACCTATAACCAAGGCTTGGCTTGTAATTGCTGAAAGGTGTAGCAGGATACCATTTCCAATCTTTCCACCAAGCCCTAGTAGCCTAAATGCCAATCTTATGAAGCAGATTGGTAGGAATAGCCGAGATCAAAAGATCAAAAGTCTGGCGATCAGAATGAGCCAGCCAAAATTGAACCTGCATATCCTCCCAAGATCGGAGCCCCATAGAGACTCTAGAAAAAACATCTTTGGGAGTCCGAATGCCACATTTGAAAAAATGTAGAGCACAAGCCCCTTGAGTCTTGGCCAAGGGTATACCCTGTATGGAAAACAGAGGAGACCACCAGAGGCTCTGCTGATTGAAAGAGAGCCCGTTACGGAAAGCATCCCCATCCCATCGAAGCTAGGGCTTAATAGCTTCCCAAGCTTTCCAAATACTCTTGATGATGAAGGTACCCTGGATTTGAACAGGTTCTCTCATTATGAGCAAGGTCTGGAGGCCAATGCCTTTCCAAGCGGGCCTGTGAACCAGAAATCCAGCGGAAATGCAATGTCTGACAAGAATTTTCCATGCCTCATCACCAGTGAGAGCTCAGATAATCCACTTCGCACAAAGAGTGAGCCCTTGTTTCTGAGTGGAAAGAAGGCCCAGGCCTCCAGAATCATGAGGGAGGCAACAGTACTCCCAGGCAACCCGATGAAATCCATTGCCATCTGCACCAGAGGCCCAGAGAAAGTCTCTGAGCAGACACTCAAGCTTGAGATAAGAGGCCTTAGAGGGGGCCCAACAAAAGGAATAATAAACATGGGTCACAGCCAGCACTTTGGAACAAATCTGGAATTTCCCCGCAAGAGAGAGCGGCTTGCAAATCCAATACTGCAATTTTTTCTCAATTTTAGCAAGCACAGCATTCCATAATTCCATAGAAGAGACATGAAAGGCAAAAGGAACACCCAGGAAGTGAAATAATTCTCCATGTTGCACCCATTTCCAGCCAAAACTAGTAAGCCAAGGCAGGGCTGGAAGAAAAGACTGTCTGAAACACAGAGTTTTACACCATTGAATGGCAGATCCAGAGGCTTGACAAAAGGTGTCCAGGCACTGCAAGGCATTGGAGATGTTTTCCTCGTCCTCAATAAGAGTGAGAAAGGAGTCATCAGCAAAATAGCCATTAACCAACTAGGAGGAAGAATCAGGAAGGGAAATGCCCCGAACTAGGCCAGCAGAAACAGAGTTGGCCAGCAAATACCCAAAGCCTTCTGCAGCAAGCACATATAAAGCAGGATCCAGCGGACAACCTTGCCAGATGGATTTGAAAAGCCCACAGGTGTCAGATTGGGCCCCATTGATGGTGATGCAAGCAGAAGAATCTCCAAATAGCATCTCCATAGATTTCAAGAAGTGAGGACCAAACCCCAGAGCCTGAAGCATAGCAAGAATGAAGGGCCATTCAATGCGATCATAGGCTTTAGCAAAGTCAATTTTGAGGAACAGAGCAGCCTGTTTAGATTGACGAGCCCATTCCATCCCTTCCCAAATAGCAATGATGTTATGAAGAATATACCTGGACTTAATAAAGCCAGTTTGCTCAGGACGAACAATAAGGGGAAGGAGATGTCTGATCTTGAGGGCTAAAGCTTTGGAAATGATCTTATAGGAGACATTCAACAGAGTGATGGGCCTCCAATTATAGATATCCTCTAGATCACCAGTCTTAGGTATGAATTTTATATTCCCTTTGTTATTTATGTTACCCAAACTTTTATTATGAAAAGCTTCGAGGTAAACTTTGTGCAGGTCAGGACCCACATCATCCCAGAGATGCTTATAGAATTCACAAGGGAATCCATCGCATCCTGGAGATTTATCATTGGCCATAGAGAAGGCTGCCTCCTTGAGGTCTGAGATGGTAAGAATTTTCTCACAGAAGGCACGTTGCTCGACCGCTAGGCAGTTTGGAGTAACAACAATACAAGCCTTGAGAGCTTCATCCCGAGCAGCTGAATTGCCTTGAGAAGCAAAGACTTGCTCATAGTGCTGAATAAAGGCCTGAAGAATGGCCGGAAGATCAGTAAGGGTCTCAGATCCTTGCCTAATCTTTTGAATATCACCATTAGTATGATGAGCTTTGAGAGCCTGGAAAAACTCCTTAGAGGCTGTGTCGCCCACCTCCAACTAATGGAGGCGGGCTTTGATTTGAGCACCACGGGCAGCATAGGCATCAACAACTTGTTTCTCATGGCAGAGCTGGGCAAGCGTAAGCTAGAGATTTGTATTGAAGGGGTTCAATGTAAGCACTTTAGCAGCGCTACGCAGAGCCTTAGTGTTAGCTTCATAAGCACGCTTTCTGTAGCAGGCTAACTGACGACCATAAATGCGAAGAAACCTCACAGTGCGGGCAATGGCATCATTCCACCATTGAATCTAACCAGTATCACTATGGGGCCGAGGAGCTAAATTCCAAACTTGAAGAATGTGAGCTATAGTGGAATTGTGCATTAGCATAGACGTGTTGAGGAAAAATTGTGTCTGAGCATCTCTCCTGGCGCAGGACTGCCAAGTAATAGAAAAGTAAATGGGGAAGTGATTTGACAAGGTAACATCTGTCAGAGGAATGACCAGCTAGGCCTTGATCTTCAGAAAAGGAGAAAAAATATTGAGCCGTTATCATAGCACGATCCAGTCTCTTAAATATGCGGTCAGAACCAGCTCTAAAATTGGACCAAGTATGCCAAACCCCACCCTATTGGCAGCAGTTAGCATTGGGATCAAAAAGGCCCAATTTATTGTGCATGTGATACCAGGCTTCTCTCTCCCCAGCTATCCAGTGAAAAGGCAAAGTTCCCTCCTTATCAGAGGCCATCTCAACCATGTTAAAGTCCCCACACATAACCCAAGTAGCTGGAGGCAAGTTGTCTGCCAGCCAGACCCATAATCGAGATCTTTCAACAACATCATTGGGGGCGTAAACATTAATTACACCAAAAGAATGATTATGCAGAGATAGTAAAATCCAGGTTGCACGTTGCATCGGGTCAGACCCATGTGCAATAACAGAAGAATGAAGGCGAGGTGCCAGAATAGTAATGACACCGCCTTTGCTAGCTTCATGCTAAGAAGAAAAGACAATGTTGTCCGGCCATATGACACGACAGGCAGAGTTCAGCAAAAACCCAAAAATTTTATCTTCTTGTAAACAAAGTACGTCCAGATTTTGAAGTCTGTGATGAGTATCACGAACATAGTACTTTCTGGAGAGGTCAGTTAGAGCTTGCACATTCCAAGACAAAAAAATCATAAAAAATCTTGCATGGCTTCCTCGTCCCCAAGAGAGGAGAAGCTATTCTGCAAGTAGGCTGGAATAGAGCTAAAGCTGGGGAGAAAATCTCCAGACGAGGTGAACTACCTTTTATCTGGGTCATCCGTGTGACCATCAGGACTATGAGACCTACGCATAGCCCTGGAAGTAGGCAAAGAATCCACTGGTGGCACCAGCACCACTTCTGGAGTGGATGGCTTTGAATCTGGACTCTTCCCCTGTGAAACAGGGTTTGAAACAATGGGAACCACTGGTGGCGCATCAGCTGGTGGGGAATGACTCACAGGCGCATCTGGAGACGGAAACACAGCAGCAGAGGCTGGTGGCATCTTAGGGCCTGAGGCATTCCAGCCTTTACGCGTAACTGTAGTCCATTCTTCTTTTTTTCTAGCATCAATGGGTTTGACCGGCACTTCTTTAGCCGCAGGTTTTGTAGGATTTGAGAAATACAAATCCACAGAATGCCAAGAATACCTGCATGCAAATAACCTGTTACAAGAGAGAAGCAGAAGGAGGAAAAAGAAGAACTCAGAAGTTACTCAAAAAGTGAGAGCAAA
>MU227491.1:1848162-1861619 GCA_018584345.1 Thuja plicata
CTTTAGCTCAAGAAGCTCAAGAGTTAGGATTCACACCTATTGTCACTAGCATAGGACCTTCTTCTATTCCTCTACCTAGTATTCCTACTTACACTCCTCCTTTGATAACAACTTCTCTCCCAAGTGCGCCTATCCCTGTGAGTGTTCCATCGGTATCTTTACCTACCTCACAACCTTAATATCATAGTGTGCCTTTTACTTATACTAATCCTCTTCCAACTATGGTTCCTAATGTTCCACCAGTTGTGTCTTCTATTTCTACTGCTTCTTACACTTTTCCTAGAATTCCTAATATTTCTATGCGACATGTTTCCTCTAATGATTCTATAATTATTAGTTTGGCTTAGACTGTGTCATCCTTATAACAACAACTTGCATCTTTAACTCAATCCAAATTTAGCATTCCTACATGTGACATGGGTAGTCCTTTATCCATAGACATCATTCGTGCTACTGTCCCTCAGCAAGCCGATATGCCTCATCTTGAGAATTATAATGGTAAGGTGATCATGTTACTCATGTTAAAACATTTAAAATCCTTTGTAGTGATTATGCTCATGACCATAGGATTTTAGCTAAATTGTTTACTAGAACCTTTCAAGATAAGGCTTTACAATGGTATTGTTCCTTATCTCCTTATTCCATTTATTATTTTCCTAAACTTGCTAATTCCTTCATTCAACAATTTCAAAATAACATTGGACCACAAGTGTCCTTATCTAATTTAATGCATTATAAACAAAACATTAAGGAAAAATTGACTGATTTCATTGGTAGATTTAAGCATTTGCATGCTAAGATTTCTTATCCTATTCATAATATTGATATTCAATGTATGTTTATTTCAAATTTACAAACAGATATTAGAGATAAGATTCTGCTTACTAAATTTACCTCATTTCAACAATTGTGTGCAGCACTTCACCATTATCAATTACAAGTGAGTCAGTTTGAGAGAAACACTCCAATGGCTCCTGTTCCCATTGATAAGAGTGACAATACTCCTAATCCTAATAAGTTTCAGAAACCTAACAACTATATCAAGATTAATAAATAGACAAATGTGGTTGCTGATCAAGTTGTGGCTACATCCAATAATGCTACTTCTGCATCCACTGCTTTCTGTATGAATCGTACGTTTACTCCTCTCTCTGAAACTTTGCATTCTATAATGAGTAGGTTGTTAAGTGCTAGCATGATTACCCTACCTCCTATTCGACCTATTCTTCCCACCATGATAGCTTCAAAATCCTTTGATTCTAAAGCTTTCTACCAATACCATCGTCAGAATAGCCATGATACTGAAAAATGTTACTCTCTAAAGCATAAAGCTCAAGACTTAATTGATTCTAAAGCTTTAACTGTTGATAAATTTGATGGTAATGGGAATAACTATGTTTCTCCTCCTAATCAAAACCTTCAAATCTATACCAATCCTTTACCTACACATGATAATAATACTATAGCTCAACCATCTTCTATAGACATTGTTTATGATTCAAAGATGGATGATCTTAATCACACTATTAATCATGTGGATAATGTTGTGCAATCTCAACTTACGGTTCAAGATCCTTCACCTCCACATCAACTTCCAATTCCACCTAAACCTTGAAAACAAACTAAGGATAAGAGACCTAGGGAAATTTTATTTACCTTTGATGATTCTGAAATGATTAAGGCTCCCGATGGTCCCCTTTATATCTATGCTAGGATTGCTAAGATACCTACTCATAGTTGTCTAGTTGATCCCACATCTTTAATAAATGTCATTACTGAGGAAAATCTTTTTATGAAAGGCCTAAAACCTAATTTTTATGATCCATCTGATGCATGGATCCAAACATGTAATGGTTTTCTTTATCCTGCACTTGGCTCTATTTACTTACCTATTGAACTTTGTGGTAAAGTTGTAGATACTAATTTCATCATTATTCCTACTTTTGATCAATTTCAAATCAAATTTGGTTTACCTTGGATAACTCCTATGCATGCTATCGCTTCTCCCATTCATAAATTTCTTAAGTTCATTTATAATGGAGAAGTAAAAATGATAATCATAGTTTGTATCAACCTTCTAGGCCTAGAGATTGTGCTACTCTCAATTTCCTTTGGCCCTCATTACCTAACTCATGTCCTCCTCGCCCTGATCATCTCTTTCTCTCATATCAAGCTTACAAACATCACAAAATTGCTAAGTTAATTATGCCTTGGATTTATTCCAACCGTTGTCTTTTTCCCACACCTTCCATACCTCCTTTATCAATTACTTCTAATTCTACTACTCAAACTTCTACTATTTCATTGCAACCTATTGAGAATCCTCCTATAGAACCTATGAAGGAACCTATTGTCATTCCTCCTAGTACTAAAAATATGCCAACCAAAGCTAAACATAACAAATCTGCTAATGAATGTCATAAGAAGCGTAGAGCTAGTGCTAGAGCCCATACTTCTGTGATTCAAAATTCCTTACCTACTTTCGGCCAACCCATGCCTGATGTGTTAGATGTTAATATTCATAATGATGTTAAAATGAATGAGTATGATGATCCTATTTGCATCTTGGATCCTATTTCAATCAACCTTGATGAGGAGGACACTCTTGATGATCCTATTGATCTTAGTGATGAATATGAGACCATTGATCTTGATAATGATCTACCTCATATTCTTTCAACTCAATTAACAATTACACCTAGTATTGAGCATTGTGATTCTCAAGAGGATCCTTGTTTGGAACTAGCTATCATTCCTACTATATTGGATATAGTCCCTCTTGCAAGTTTCCCACCTTCCATCAATAACATAAACCAAGATGGGGAGGGTCAAAAACATGCTTGATTGGCTCATCCTTTATGGTAGCCCTTTTTTGTGTTTGTATGTTGTAATGTTCTTCTCCTGTAATGTGTTTTTAAATTTTTTTTAGATTCTTTTATACGACCCTTGTTACTTTGTTGGTGCAAGGTGATAAAGGACTCAAATCTATTGTACAATTCATCTATATGTATCTATACTCTTTTATATGTTGTTTCATGTTATACTGTACTTGTGTTATTGTTTGTAACTATTTTCCTTGTATAATATCCTTGGATCTGTGACATGGTAGCACTAATTCTTTTTGGTCTCCGTGTTGTGGTCTAAAAATATTCTTCTTCGTAACTCTTAAGTTTTTTTTTCCTCCTTTGTGATTGTAGTTTTACTTTCTTTGGGGAATGATGTCAATTCATTTGCAATAATATCATATTTATATGTACATGTTATCTTATGATCATACTAACCCCACATTAGGTATATCCCTTTTGTGTTCTTATGTATGTTTATGTTTTATTTCCCCTGATTTGTCTTCCTTTGGGGGCATCTCGCACTGGAAACGTAATCTGTAGAGTTGTTTGTGTTTTTGTTAAAACCATTGCTCCTTTTAAAGTGTTAGCAATGATGTTAATGTGGGGGAATACACTCTACTCACTTTTTGCACACACGCATGTTTAAAATAGTTTTCAAGATTTAAAACTTTTCCCTTTATGGATTAAAAACTAATCCTTAAAGCATGGTCATTTTTACTTTTTAGGATCTCTTGATCCCTCCAATTTAAATTTACATGGATCTCTTGATCCCACCAGTTTTCAAATTACAATGTTTCTAATCCATTTAAGAACGGATCTCCCTGATGGTTTGACTAGTGAGTAGTCACATTCACTAGGCAGTTCAACTCCATCTTTCCAGTTACATTTTTTTGTGTGGTTCACAATGCGACATAAGTTCTCATCAGGAAAGATAATCACACCCTCTCTCTCTCTTCTTAACTAAGTGATGTCTCTCTTATGGTGATCTTAGGGTTGATAAAGACTTATGTCTCTTGGGGGCTTGAGGATTTCTTTTTCCCTTTTGATTCCAATAAGATTGTCTTTTATGTATGTTCTCCTTTACCAAGAGTTTGTGTTGAGCTCATACTCTTGCTAAAGTGGGGGCTAAATGTATAGTCAGAGAATGGAAGAACTTCCATTGTAGACTTTTTTATCCTTCTGAGTAAGTGGTTTATGGTCATATCAAGCACCTTGAATGGGTTCCTAAGTTAGACGTGGCTTTCCCCCTATTCTGCCCCTCTTTCCACTTCTTTCCAGCCTGATTTCTGCATTCTAGACTGTAGACCTGAGATTCTGGACTTCAAGATTAGGGTCAACCTTTTTGGTCTATGTCAGCCTCGACCCTGACCTAGGTCAAGGTAGACCTTGACCTTGACCTAGGTCAAGGTCAACCTCAACCTTGACCCAGGGTTCAAACTTCAGGGTCTTGCAGTTTCTGGATGTCGGTCTTTGCAAAAGTTATTTCCCACTTTTGGGTCGGCTGTTTCAGGTTCCGAAGTGTTGATTCCTAAATTATATTTAATATAGGTCCTCTCCTAGGGTTAAAGGCTTTAATGTATATTTAATTCTCCTATTTTGGCCTCCTTAGAAGATTGTGCCCTAGTTTCATATAAAAGAGAGCTTTCTCCTCTCATTTTTCTCTAAGTTTGGCAAAAGCATCATTAAGCAATTAAGGAGCATTATCAAGTGAAGTCCAAGAAAGAAAAGAAGCAAGATTTCAAGAAAGCATTCATCCATTCTCAAGCATTCAAGCATACATTTTCATGAAGGAGATCCATTGAAGGCCATTGAAGGATTCAAGCTACATAGTGCCCTTTTGGTGATCTCTCCATCCACCTTCTTCCAATCCTCTTCCAAATTCAAGAACCCATTCAAGACTTGGTGTTGGAGATCTACAAGCAAGAGATTGAATACATCCTACCATTCTAAATTCTACATATTTGGTGCATACATACTTGTGGAATCAAGGATTCGAATCTTCCATAATGACTTTTTCAAGAAAGGTGAATTTGTGCATTTACTTTGTTTATCTTTATGCAATTTGCATTACATATATTTGAGGTTAATTCCAAAACTAGGGTTTGACCAAGGCAAACCCCTCCCCCCCAACAAAAAAACCTCTTTTTCTTGCAGGTACAAGCTCAGGACTGTGGATTTGGATTCAAATCTGGATACCCTTTTTGACTTTCTGTCGGGCTCCGTGAAAAGATTTTTTGTCGACGCTGTGCAAGTCAAGGTCGACATAATTGGGTCAGGGGTGACATTTGTGGGTCAAGGTCAACCTTTTTCATAAGACAGTGTTGGATTAGAAAAATATTTCTGGGTTTTTTTTTTCTTTGTGTTCCGGTTCCAAATCATACTTCAATTTTTCCAAAAATAGAGTACAGACCTCAGAAAATAGCATTCTTTGATCTGTAATTCTTTAATGTTAGTACATTTCTTCAATTACTATCATACATCATAACTATATATTCAATTAACATAATTTAAGATCTTCTTCTTTACTCTCTTTTCCAAATAGTTGATTCATTTGTGCATTGATCCTTATTTGGGGTTAATCAACTTGGATCTTCCATTTGTGCATTTGAGGATAGAAGAAGAGCATCTTATCTTCTCCTTAATCACAATTTCAATATACAATCAGACACAATTCAATTTAAATGTAAAGGTTAGGGAAATACACAATCAAACCCTAATAAAACTAAATAAACAAATAAAAAGAAGATATATTTTTCTTCCTTTACAATATGCTTATAGGAATTATGCTCCCCTTAGAAGTAACCTAAAACCATAAATAAAAACTTTCCTTACAAGTCTATGAATTTAAAATTCCTTACAAACTAAATTCATAAGAGTCCAAACATACATATGAAGACAATAAAAAATAAGACGGGATCCCAAAGATATTTCCATTTATCAGAATAACTTCAATGCATTTTGTATCTTCTCGAACTGCTAAAACTCAAGAAACAAAGTCTAGACCAGAACTGGCAATCCTACCCTGATTGATCAAAAAAATTAACCGACCCTTTTACAATGAAGAAGAGAAACATATATAGAAGGGGAAAAAAAATGTCAACCCTAACTGACACCTATCTGCTTCCAAGAAAGCTTAGCATGCACAATATTTTCCTCTTCAAAATTTGATTTTATTTTCTCCTTTAATCAAGTCCTCTTTAACAAACTTTGCACACTTGCCTCTGAAAGAAAAATCCAATGAATGCACATTTCATTTTGAAATAATAAAATATTTTAGGAAACTATTAATGTTCAATGTTTAATCTTCACATCAAATTCTGCACTTAATATAATTGTCTGTGCAATTTTAATTTTACTTGCACTTTAATACTTCTATTTATTCCTACACATACTTTAATTGTTAAATCCCTCTTATTATGTATTTTGCACATTTTATCTCCTGCAAAAACCTCTCTTCTACACATTTTTCCCAGACATCACCATATTTTTCCATGTATCACTTTCTAGTTTGCAATAAAGTCGAACTGGGCCTGCCTGGGTTCATCATGAGATTCAGAGATCAAGACATCTCCTAATCTCAGAATGCTTCCTCCCTGCCTGTCAAGATCATGAGATTCAAAGATTGGGATATCTCCTATTCTATAAATGTTTTCCCTAACTATATTTATATTGGGATATTGGGCGACTAGACTATCTCTTGATCTTGGAATGATTGGGACTTAACCACCATGAGTTGGAGATTCAAAGATAACTACAATCTTTGGATATCTAAATGTTTTTGCTGACCGCAGTCATCTTACAAGACTTGGATACTACACAATCTCTAGATCTCCAAATTCTTTCCCTAACTACATTTATATTGGGAGATTGGGTGACTATACTATCTCTTGATCTCGGAATGACTGGGACTTAACCGCCATGATTTGGAGATTCGGAGATAACTACCATCTCTGGATCTCTGAATGTTTTCTCTAACCACAATTATGTTCTGAGATTGTGACTAAGGATATCCTAATCATTGGATGCTTGTACCTTGTTTTTTTCTCAATTTTTATTTAATCAAGGATTTGGAAAAGTGATAATGTCTTGTGTCTAGGGTAATTAGGAGGAAAAATGAAACTTCCCTACTTTCTACAGATAAACATAGTTTTGTGGAGGCTTTTAAGATTTTAGGAGCTATATGTACAGAAATCAACTTGGAATAGATAACTACTGACTATGAAAGGCATGAAAATTTGATCAAGAGGAATGAAATGCCTATATATATGCCTAGGGTAGATGGGAGTTTGGTTAAGATTCCTGACAATCTGAAACCACCATTTGATATTTTTTTTTTCACTACTGCATGCAATGTACAGTCTATGGGTTGTGTAGGGTTTTGGGATTTGATGGAGATTCAATAGTGATAGAGGATTTTCTAATGATGGCCATTAAAATATAACATCCATAAGTGAATACAGATTATGATTATGTTGGATATGTGGTAGATTGCATACACAATGCCCTAGTGGAATTTAGGGTGGTGCTCCTATTCCTACATTCAAGCATTATTCAATTTTGATGTTTTAATTTTTTTTAACAATGAAAATTTTATGGATAATGAAGTTGAGTTGTTTAAAGAAGAGTTCAGAGTAGAGGTACCTTTGCAGAGATGGACTCAAGTATTGGATTGTAATTCATCTCAGTCTACTTTTATTTGTTTTGAAACTTAGATTGTCACTCCAATTTTGGATATGATAGGGGTTAACAGAAAGAGGTTACCTATATATGTGAGGATAATTTTAAGACCTTGGAATTTTGTCCCAAAATGGCCAATTTCTCACAATTGGGGAGATTTATTTTTCTTTGAAAATTTGACCATCATTAGAATCTATGGGTGTTCTCAGCCCCCACATGTTCTACCAAAATTTGTTCCTATCAGGATTTCTTTTATGGAATTTATCTGCTGGTTAACTCTAGTTGATAGGGAGTATCTAGAGGGACACAAGAAATGTACATTTGTCCCTATACTTTGGGCAGTGTCTAACTTCTCAATTGGTAAGAAGTCCTTTGCTGAGGTCAATAGTTTTTTGAAGTAGTACATATTGGTTTATGCTGCCTTTAAATTTTTCGATTCAGAGGATTTTCATAAAACAACATTGAAAACCATGACTCCCTAGGTTACAGTTAGAGACCATGAACCCTTGGATAATAATGATGAGCTAAGTAATTTTATAGAAAGGAGTGAGGTCCAATAAAATAGAAGAAAGTAGAAAAACTTAATGAGAGCAGAGGCTAAATGGAAGGAGTCAAATCTAGGACATTCTTTGGTTTTTTCCCTAATACCCCATATTTCTAAATAATTGAGAAGATGATTAGTCTATATGATACCTTAATGGAACAAGTACCATAGTTTCACAGTGAGGGTGCCCAACAATAAGAATCTCAGGGAACATAATCTTTTTATGGAAATAGATTCTTATAATAATTAGAAGAAGACATGGAGAGTGGTGACAAGGTAGTATCCACCAGAAAACCACCATAAAAAGGCAGAAGATTGAAGAAACAATTGTAGTTGTAAAGAGAGATCCAACATGAGCTGTGGTCACATAACATGGCATATATTTCAGAAAGATCAGAGCACAACTGAAGGAAGTTAGACAAGATGAAGAGAAAGGTGAAAATGAAATGACACTTGCCACAGGGTTCAATGAAAGGGTTATGATGTCAAATGAGCTCATGAAGGATGATAATTTTATCAAATCTAGTGGATTAAAAAGTTTCTTGATAATAATTAAACAAAGTGATTTGAGATAGAGCCTAGTTTTAGAGGAAGGCGGTGAACAAATAAATAAAGAGATTGTTGAAACTCTTCAAGCATATGATCCTAAAAGTGAATTTATTACTATGGAATAGGAAAGAGAACTGTTTAATAGTAGCGGAATGCTATTAATTCCCGATTGGGACATCCAATTTAATTTCATCATTGATCATATCAGGAAGAAAGATAACACCATGTTCAAATCAAAGTTTGAAATTAATGATGTGATCAGAGGGTCAGGCTTTGATACTAAATAAAATACCTTAGCTATTTGGTCCTTGGCTCCTCCTACACAAAACCACATGTGTTGAACATCAAAAAGGAAAGAAATATTGATAGAATGATCTGGAATTTGTGGAACACTAGGGATACAAAGATTTATCATTTGATGACCTAGATTTCATTTATAAATTTGGAAAAGACAGAGGATCTGTCTAAGATATATGAGCAAAGCTTCAACCAGATGATTTCCTTTACCAAGAAATATAAAGAAGTAATCATCAAGAAAAAAACTTTGGAAGAGAAGCTAGAAGAACTCAAGTAGAAACATGCAGATGAGCCCCCTCAAGTGTTGGTAATAGACAAGGTGGGTGCATCTATAGAAACTTAGGTTGATGCAACATTTATGGAAGAAAAAATAGGGCAAACAAAGGAGGAACAAAATGCTAAGGTTGTTTCTATTGTTCTAGAATTATTGAAACATGGGGTTGATGTGTTGAAGGGGCAAGAATTGATAGTGCATCAATTGCACAATTCCTTAAAATATTCAAGCAATATGGCATGTTATATTGTAGCATTCCTTGGGTCTATGTGCAATTTGTGGCCAGGCAGGAGCAAACTAATGACAGATTGAACACTATTATGTTTTATAGTGATGAATTCCCTCCTAAGATCATTGAAACTAATGCAATGGTAGAGGAAATCAATTCCTCTTATGCATTTTCCATGGTAAGGATACTTTAATTAAGAAAAGTTGCAATTATTTGGGAAGGGATACAATGTAGTGATCCTGCCAATTTATGATGATTATAATGAACTGAAGGATTATTCTATTTGGGAGGGAGAATTAAACTTCTATTTGGAAAAGTGATGATGTAAATAAACACATGGACAAGTAGATTAAAATTGATTATTTGAATGGTTTGATGGATGTTCTGATCAAATTTGAATTTGATCTAGTTAAGTTTATTGTTGGTGCCAAAGTGGTCATAGAGTCCAGGTGGACAGATGTTGTTGCAAAGCTTGAGAAAGAAAATGCATTTGACTGGCCAAGTGACAAGGAGGTTAATAGGTGAGATTCCATGTTGAAGAAGAAATAAACCTCTTATTGTTGTAACAACTTATTTTTCTCATGACTGCTTTAGCGTTGCAGATTTTTGTCTTTCTTTTGTCTTGTGAAGGTTGTTGTAAGAAGATTAGATTCCTAAAAAGTAGTTTGAAGCTTGTTACATCCTTATGATATAAAAGGATTCCAAAACTACTTTGAGAGAGAGAAGGAATAGCTATTTTGAATCGATAAGATTGTAACTCTTATATTATATCAAGCATTTGAATAGATTTTTTGAAGCTTAGTTCAAATATATTGAATATTTGATATCAATATAAATACAAGTTAATAGGCAGATTTGAAGTTCCTTATAAGATTTTTTGTGTTCTAAATTTAAGCTTTTGTTTAAATTGAATAGTTAAGTAATTTTCAATTTATCTATCTGCAACGCAGATTGTGAGATTGTTTTAGGGTTTCCTTCAAGGGGATAATTAATTTACTTAGAATAGTTTCAATGAGATTTAAATCTTCTTGCAAATTTGATGATTACATTTATAGTGTAAGTGTGGAGTGATGTGTAAGGCATATTCATTTTCTGCAAGTGGTCTGCAAGTGTACTTTGGGTGAGTGTTTTTGTTGAGAATTTTATATGTTTGAAGTTACTCCAAGCCCTAGGATAAGGAACTGGTCTTTATCTAAATGGAGAGGGTGGATACTATCATTAAATAAATACTTTGTTAATTTAGTATTTTATGTTATATCAAATCAATAAGTTACAGAGTGAGTGCTCTGTAAAATCCCCTAACTACTTCGTTATTACTCTGTGTGGGTCAATAAAGAAGAAAATGGGTAAACTCGCCTGAGTCTATGGAGCTCAAAGTGAAGAAGGTAGAAATACCTTGTTACTATTTTTATTTTTCTTGTTTGGTCAGTGTTTGGGAAATATAGTAGAGCATACTTGTTATTACAAGTGATCATGAACTAGTAAGAAAATATAACCAACATAAATGATGACTCTATTAGGGACGAGAGGAAAGTTTTCATTTAAATTTTTCCTTGCACCTCTCGTTTGTTAGTAGTAAAATATTGGATACTCAGTTTAAGATCATAGTCATGTGTTCCTCTCTCATCAGTTTTGTTTTTTTAAGTGTTCAAAGTAAAATCTCATATATTTTCCCAGGTTGTTTGGGTGGTGGCTTCGATTTTTGGTTTTCCAGTGTTTTGTTGAAATCATTGGCAGTTAATATTTTGTGAGGTATTAATTTTGAGTAAGATGAGGTTATTATTTTGTGAGGTTATTATTTTGAGTAAAATCTCATATATTTTCCCAAGTTGTTTGGGTGGTGGCTTCGAGTTTTGGTTTTCCAATGTTTTGTTGAAATCATTGGTAGTTAATATTTTGTGAGGTTTTTATTTTGAGTAAGATGAGAAATAACAGGGCATACATGAAGGAACACCTTGAATCCATGTTAGACGATGAACTCCCAAAAGATCCCAAAATAAATTAGTCTAAAAAGGGAGAGTTTACTAATACTTCTTCATGGAGACCTAGATCCTCAGGTCCAAGTGAGCCTTTACCTACTGTCCCAGAGAAAAGTTCCACTTCTTCTATAAGTTCTAAATCAGATGATCTGGGGTATTTTGACAATCTATTTGACATCCGTGTACAAAAGGATGTATCTTAGTAGAAGGGGGTAACCTAGGTCCAATATAAGAAGGAAAGTAGAAGAAAGGAGAAAAATAGGGATTCTCAATTTGGGAGTATTTCAAATTTAGGGAATTCTTCCTCAAATTTGATGGATATCCCTTATGTACGACCACTGAACCAAGGAGATATAGATTTGATCAATTTAGATGACTCCCCAGGTTTTGAGATTAATTTACCTGACCCTGGAGAACTTTTTGGAGATATTGATGTTCTATAAAGAGAGCTTAAGGAACAAATCATTCTCAAACAAAGAAGGGAAAAGGATAGAGAAGAAGAAATCATAAATGCTCTGGTTGAGAGTGAGGATTTACAAAAAAGTATTGCTAAACTCAAAATGGTAAATCAAGGATATAAAGTCTTGAATAAAGAATTTTTTGGTGATATGGGTTCCTTGAGGGAAGAATTCTAAGAAAGGGAGCGTATTTTGAAGAAAAAATATTTTGAGGGTGAAGGCCTTGTGATACGTGTATCGTCAGAAAATGGAAGCACTTCCATTTTGGACTGGTTTATCCCTCTAATTAAGTGGTTTGGGGTCATGTAAAATGCCTTGAATGGGTCTCTGACTTGGATCTGGCTTTTA
This sequence comes from Thuja plicata, assembly GCA_018584345.1. Taxonomy (NCBI): domain Eukaryota; kingdom Viridiplantae; phylum Streptophyta; class Pinopsida; order Cupressales; family Cupressaceae; genus Thuja; species Thuja plicata. The sequence continues at coordinate 1,860,364 of MU227491.1, forward strand.
CCCCTATTTTTCCCCCTTTTCCACTTCTCTCTAGCCTATTTTTGGTATCCTAAACTGCAAATTTGAGATTCTTGACCTTAGGGTCAAGGTCAACCTTCTAGGTAAAGTTTGACCTCAACCCTGACCTAGGTCAAGGTCAATCTCAACCCTAACCTAGGTCAAAGTTGACCTTGACCCTGACCCAGGGTCCAGATTTCATGTTTCTGGGGTTTCCAAATGTCGAGCTTCGAAAAGATTTAATTCCTGCTTTCGGGTCAGTTATTTCGGTCTTTGAGGCAATGACCCTTGAAATTATATTTAATATAGGTCCACTTCTAAGGGTATAGGTCTAATTAAAATTTAATTCTCTTATGTAGGCCTCTCTAGAACATTGCACCCTAGATTGGTATATAAGGAAGCTTTCTCCTCTCATTTTCTCTAAGCCTTGAAGCATAAGCATGAACCATGTAAGAAAACTCTATGCATGATCTATTGAAGCAAGAATCTACTCTAAAACATCCAAGAATTCAAAGACATTCAAGCATTCAATTCATCAAGGAGATCCATTGGTATTTATTGAAGGATTCAAGCTCTATGGAGCCCTCTTATTGAATATTTCTCCATCCACATCCATGCAAGCCTCTTCTTATTCCAAGATCCATTCAAGATTGGTGTTGAAGATCTACAATAAATTGATTTGATACATCCTACATCCTACATTCTAAATTCTACATTCTTTTGGAGCACACATACTTGTGGATCCAAGGATTTGAATCCTCCACAAGGGTTTCTATAAAAGCAAGGTGAATTTGTTTATTTTCTTTGTTTATTTATGCACTTTCAATTATACTTTAAGGTTAATTCCAGATTAGATTATGATACCCTTTTCGGCCAACTTTCAAGATCCGTGAACTGAGTTTACGTCAGAGTAGTGCACGTCAAGGTCAAACATTTTGGGGCACAATTGCACCCTGCTAAATGTTGAGATTGCTGAAATGCAATGCAACCAAGATCACCTGCATGCAAAGCTGTTACACAGAAGAAGAAGACAGAAAGAGAGAAAGAGCTAAGGCGGCCGATAGGCCAGAGACTGCAAATGCATGTTGACAGAAATGATTTCTATATTATCAACAATGAAATGATTTACAACTCCTTATGAAATACAAAGATGACAATCCTTATAAAGGATGTCGAAACCCTAAAAGGGCAACAGCTAGGAAACGGAAACTTTCCTAAGACTAAAGAAACTGCCTAAGTGAAACTTAAGCACTAAAGAG
>MU227491.1:1862165-1891105 GCA_018584345.1 Thuja plicata
TGCGCCTAAGGCATATGCATCAGAATCCCCCCATGGCACTTTATAACTGAGTGCAAGTACAAAAACTGAACCAGGTGTACAAGATCCTAGATAAGCAGAAGAAAGGCACTTTATCTCAGTGCGTTTATAGAACAAATACATCAGAATGAGCATGCAAGCTCAGATGTCAGAAAGAAGAGTGAACTTTGAACCAGAGGAAGAGATCCCTGGACCTGTAGAACCAAGCACACCACCAGAGGGCATAAACTGCATAACTCGATGGAGTGAAAACCTGGAGAAGAATCTTAAAGAAGTACCTCTGCCACTGAAAAGTACACAGAACCAGCTTTCCAACGATATCTTGTTTTCCAGAAAAGGAGTCCGGATGAGCCAGATATGACTCCCGGAAGGCAAAACAGGACATCGGACTTCAACAGCAAAAATAGCTGTTGAGACGGTGGAACCAAAACCTCTAACCTCCGCCATCGGAAAGTGCTCGGAAAGAGCTTTCCGACGGTATATGGAAGTTAGAAAAATACCCCCGTACGCTCCCTATAGAGAGAAAAGAAGCCCAGTACCCCCAAAATTGCCAAAAAGGTTACATATAGGCCCCTGGGGCTTAAAAAACTTCAGCCCCTGGGCGCATGCGCGCTCAGGGGGCTGGGCATAAGCCCACGGATTGCAATAATACCACCCGCTATATATGTTAGCCCGCGGGGGCTATCCCCAAAAAACGCGCAACCACAATGAAATAAACGCGCCGCTCGGGCGGCGGTTGTGGGAGCACGGCGGGCGGAGAAGGAGGGTGGCCGCTGTGGGCGGGGCGGCGGGAAGCGCCGCGAGCAGCAGGTGAGCCGTAGGAAGTGGTGGCAGGGGCCACTGAAGAGTGGCGGCGAGGGCCGCTGGCGGCGGGTGCAGAGCCGCGGGGTGCGGCGGGCGGCGTCGGGCCGCGGAAAACCTTGGCAGCGCAATACAAAAACAGCCCGCGGTGTTGGAAGAAGCGGCGCGGCCGCGAAACTCAGAGGTGGCCACCGGTGGTGGCCGAGCCCTGGTGGGCGGTGGCGGGCCCCCGGTGGCGCCTTTTAACAACCACTGAGCGCGTTTTTTTTAAAACGCCAAAACCTTATGAAAATAAGAGTTTTTTTAATTTTTTTCTCGGTTTCCGTGCCCGTACGGCACTGGAAACCAAAAATTTTTTGCCTTGGTGCCAACTTGTCCAAAATGGACAAATTTAATGTCGATTCTAGGGTTTTTGGGCCTTCCGGACGCAATGGTGGTGTCCGTTTGGGCCCAAAATACCTCAAAAATAGAGACCCCCCCAGAACCACAAAAAGAAGCCGAAAAAGCTTCTGAAACCCTCTGAGTCTGAAAGCTTCAATCAAACACGAACAGCCGGCAGCAAGATGGCTCTGATACCATGTTGAAAAGAACTAAAGAGCAATTGCTAAATTACTCTAACACTAAAGAGGTCAAGGTTGACCTAACTTAGAAAAGGAAAATATTTATGGGTTTTTTCAGTCTCTACATTTCTGTTCCAGATCTGGTTGCAGAATTTCCTGAAACTAGACACACACATCAGAAAATAGGGTTTTCCAAATCTGCTATATTTTGAGGTTAGTACTTGTCTTCAATTTATTTCAATTAAGGTATCAATAAATTCAATTATATAATCTTCATCCATTATTTGAGATTGTAAGGCTTTCTTCTTCCTTCTTATTTCTGATCGATTGATGGATTTGTGCATTAACCATTTTCTCATGGTTGATCAAAGTGGATCTTTCCTTTGTGGAATTTGGGGCTAAGAGGATACCTTCTCCACTATCTCAACAATACAATTTATCCAATAATAAAAACAATACATTCAATTTCTACCCCACATCATTTTTCATATCTTACATTCTAGGTGAATACCCATTTTATATGTTACAATACGACAAATTCTTAATTGGGAAAATGAGAAACTTGTTAAGGCTCAAGTTTCTCTGGAAGACCCACTAGTGACCAATGTCAGTAAAACAATTTTAGATAAAGGAAAAAAAAAAAGGTTACTGGAATACATATTAGTGAGCCTAAGGATAGAGAAGACACATCTCAAAATATTTATTTGATTGATATAGAATTGGAAAGAGCTAGGAAGGAAAAGGAAGATATTTCCAAGGAGTTGGAGAAAGTTGAATTGGAAGCTGTTGTTGTAGAGATGAAAAGGAAGATTGATTTCTCAAACTCTTCTACACATATTAATATGGCCAATATTACCATTGAAACTACTTAAGGAAAGTCTGGTTTGGGTCCTATAATTCAGACAACAAGACCAGTACAAATCTCCAAGGATTGGGTACAACCCAAGGTCCTGCAACACATCTTAGTGGAGGTGGAATTGGAACTGGTGCTAGTCACCAAAAATTAAGTGTTGGTGGGAGTAGTCAAAGTCTTGGTGGTGGTTTTCAGAGGAGACCTATCCATTTAGAAAGATATAAACAACTATTTTTTGATGGTATTCCAGGCCAGCCAAATGCTATCCCCAATGAAGTTAGAGACAAGATCCCCAATTTTAGTGGGAATAATGCAATAATGGGTGAGGAACATTTGAAAATCTTCACAGAAAAATGAATGACTATGAGATAGAGCATGAAGATGTGGTCATGAAGTTATTTGTACAGTCTTTAATTGGGGATGCCAGAGATTGGTACTAAGGTTTACCTTATAACAGATTTTCTCATGAGACAAGTTGGTGAAGTGTTTTAAAGGTGACAAAATAAACTCTGGTTTTATGTTAAATGAGTTTACTAATTTAAATAATTTTTTAGATGAGGGTATAACTGATTTCAACATCAAATTTCAAAAGGTTATGTATAAATTGTTCCAAGTGTTAAGGTTGGATGAAAATGTGTGTCTTGCCACATATTGTAATGATCTTCATGGAAACATGGTTTACTTATTGAAATATAAGGACCCTCATACATTGAGAGATTCTTATAAAATGGAAATAAACATTGAAAGTAATAGAAGAGCCTCAGGAAAACATGGAAAAAGAGAGGATGGTAGGCTCTGGAAAGAGTCTAAGGGATATTCCAACAAAGTTCCTAAAGAGGAAGACAAAGTGGAAAAATTGGCAAATGTTATGAAAGACCTTATTGATAAGGTGGATAAAAATGAAAGAAGTTTTCAAAACAATAGACAATAGTATCAGAGGTAGGATAAGCCTTTTAGGTTCCAAGACATGCCTTACAAAACTGATTGGAAAGATGGTAAGCATGTGCCAAATAATCCAAATGATACAAACAAAAAGGAGACTTCTAACCCACTGGAGAGAAACAATGCTTGTAATGTAGAAATTACTCCTTGGTGTGTAGCTTGCAATATGCCACATTATCCTTTCCAATGTGTTGTAGCTCAAACCCTAGAAGACTCAGTAGGAGATGAGGAAGAACAAGGGAGCCAGGGTGAATAAAATCATTCAGTAAATATGTTTAGGATCTCTGGTAAAGATAATTATACTGATTCAGAGGAAGATTCAACAAATAATATGTATTACACAATTAATACTACAAATATTAAAGAGGAACATGTTCAGCTCCAGAGACCCAGTGATGAATAAGTGGGGTCTCTCACTATTGTTGCAATAGCCTAGGCTAGGAGTACCTACAATTTGAGAAATAGAAAAGTTGATCAAGGTCAAGGTAAGCCTGGTTCAATGTTAATTAAAGAGAATTCCCCTGGAAGCTCTTCCTAGGATGTGGGTAAGAATAGTACCAAATAAAATAAGATGAAGGAGAATTATAAGGAACTTCTGTGAGTGAAAATACAATTTCTCATTTTTTTTACCAGAAGCTAAGTCAGCATAAGGAAAACAAAGGTAGAGTTTCTTCTGAAGTTGTTGTAATTTTTCAACATTTGATATGAAGCATGATTTATCTCAAAGAAAGTCTCACTACCATTAATTCAGATGTTGAAGATAAAAGAACACATGGAAGATGCATTCTTATTACTTTCAGATATACCTAACATAGCTAATGATTTTACACAAAGTACTGAATCAAAAGGAAAAGGTGAAGAGAAGGAAGATCCTCAGATCTATGTTGGAAACATAATCACTCAGGAGCCTTCTCAAGTAGACCATTTTTATGTAACTTTACTTGTAAATAACATGTTGATAAAGAATTGTATGATTAATTATGTTGTTGCAACAAATGTGATTCATTATGGTGTCATGAAAGAGTTGGGTTTGAAAGTGGAAACCTCTTTTGAGAGATGTTATTCTATGGAAAAAAGAGAGTTTCTTGTGATTGGAACCCTCAAGGGTGTTGAAGTAAAGATTTCTTCATTCCCTGAGGCAAATTTTAAGATGGATATTGTTGTGTTTGATACACAACCTCATTATGGGATTCTTTCTATCAAGGCAGTGGGCTGCAACTATTGGAGGAATGTATAGTTAGATTTGTCCTTTTCTATGATTATTTTTAATAGGAATGATGTTAAGTTATTTTGAAAGCCACATGCTCTAGTTTTGGTTGAAAAGATTGACCCAAAGATGTTGAACTATTTTGTGGATGTAGATATGGAAAATTTTAGAATTAAACCAGTTTAGGCCGAACTAAAGAACACAGACTTGTTTGTAGATAAATTTAAATCACAACAACATGAGCTTTGGAAAATGTATTTTGATGGAGCCTTCTCTAAAGAAGGGTCAGGACCTGGGGTGCTATTTATTTCTACTTTAGGTATTACTTTCAAATACTCATTTTTATATGCTTTCCAATGTACAAATAATACATTTGAGTATGAGGCTTTAGTTTTAGGTTATGAGATTGAAATAAATCATGGAATTAAGATATTAAGAGTTTTTGGATATTCAGAGCTATCAGTCTCTCAATTCAGATCTAAGTATGCTGCTAAAAATGATAGATTGAAACAATATAAGCATGCAATTTGGGACAATATTAAATTCTTTGATGCATTTTCTATTGAGTGGGTAGAAAGATCAAAGAATATTATGGCTGACTTCTTTTCTAGTGTTGCTATGAAAAAATATGACATAACATTAGTTGGAATTTCTACCATAGAAACCAAGACTGGGCCTACTATCCCTGATAATATATATAACTGGCAAGTTTTTGAAAATGACAGTGATATTTTCACTTTCATTAAATGTTTAGACAATTATGAAGGTAAGAAGATTGACTAAAATTATTTAGTGGAAGTCATGGAAGGAAGGGAAACCATATTTGAGAATGAAATTGTTCAGTTGCAGACAAATAAGATCCCCAAGGGTTTGGTTGAGTTAGAAGGAATGTTTAGTTATAATGATAGTCACTTATACTATAAATATTCAGCCAAGATGGAGGAATTGGAAGAGATAAATATAGGGTTAGGATCAGTCCCTAAGTTTGTGCACATAATAAATTAGTTAGCCCTTCACGTAAGAACTATTGTCACTAAGGATTGCACTCACAATAGCTAAGTATGAAACCTGTTGGAATAGTCCCAAGGATAACTGAGAGGGGGGGTGAATCAGTTATCAGTCAATTTAATTCTTTTCTCTTTTTTAAATGTAATTTGATATAAATTAAATGCACATTCAGATAACACAATAGAGTACTCAACAATTTTGATTACAGAGAAATAAATAGGTAAAAACCCCAGTGAGAATTAGCACCCACAAATAACTGCACTAGTTTATAATTATCCCTATTAGAAGATCTTACAACCCTGTTAGGAGTTGATATTTACAATGCAAGAAGTATAGAGACCTGGTTAAAGGTCAGACCCAGTTAGGAGTCTTTTACAAATAACCCTGTTAAGGGTGAGGACTCACTATCCAATAGCTCACTGTTAAGATGGTGAAGGATACAACCTTCAGTACAACAGATATGCACTATATCTAGTAAATGAACTATTTAAGTAGACCTGTTGTCTTGATTAGTTCCAATGAATTGCAATCAACTTCTATTTCTTCACATAGATCTTTAACTTATTCTTTCTAACTTTTTGCTCTCTTTTTTCTTTTCTTTTTCTCTTCATTTTCCACTTAGCGAACATAATAGAACTACTATATGTATCTTCACCAATGATAAGGTCACGATGGTATCTAAAAACACTTCATCAACTTTCTTGTCAGCTCAACCAAGCACGCAATCAAAGTTAGGACTGCGCAACTGAATAGACGTGACACATTACAAAGTCGGCTTCACCAAATTAACTCTAACATCCATATTCTGTTGAAACAAATTTAGCTCCTATGGATAATTATCTTTAACTCATAACTAAAAATTAATGCAAACACACATATCCTGAAGATAGGCGCAACTCAAGAGATGATGTATTTACGTCGTCTCTTAACAGATAAACTCCAGAAACTGTAACTACCATAACTGATTAATCATAACTCAATTGTAACTGCATATCTGACTCAGCGTGAATTCACATAGCATCTAGAACATGTATACACCATGGAAATAAACACACATAGTACCAAAACATCTATACTGATAATTGCATATAGGATACCTACTGTATATTATATATTGTCATCAATGACAAACATACAATCAATTATTTGCATAGAATAAAATCTCCAACAATCTCCTCCTTTGACATTGATGGCAACATATGATATCATCAACTCAAAGTGTCTTCCTTCTTTTTACAATCTTCTCAATATCCTCATCAAAAGTTCCTCTTTATTATTGATGCTCTGTATACTCCCCCAGAGTATATGCTCCCCCTTACTAATACTCCCCCTTTGACATCAATGACAAAGGGTGTTAAACACCATTAAGCATAGGTACTACTCCAGAAGTAGAGTAGTAAACCATTCATCAGTCATCAAGGACTGATGTTCTTGCTGCAAGTTCTAATTATAATTAGGAAAGGCAATTACTCCCAACTTCTCCCTGAGATACTCAAAAGTATCGTTTGATAGAGGCATTGTGAAAATATCTGCTAGTTGTTCTTTGGTGCTCACATAATCCAACTTTACTTCTCTATCTGCAAATTTTTATCTTAGAAAATGGTATTTGATCTCAATGTGTTTTGTCTTTACATGCATCGTAGGATTCTTTGACATATTGATAGTACTGGTGTTGACACAGTGAATAAAAATAGGATAATCAATCTGAATACCAAAGTCTTTAATCATATATTTTATCCACACCATTGTTGAACAATTCAATGTTGCTGCAACATACTCAGCTTCTTTTGTTGACTGAGAGATACAATTCTTCTTTTTACTTGTCCAATTGACTAATCTGTCTCCAAGAAATACTGCTCCTCCTGATGTACTATTTTTTTCATCAACACAACCTACCCAATCTCCATCTGTGTACACATGAAGTTGTATATTCTCTAAGTTAGGATACCATAAACCATAGTCAATAGTTTAGACAATTATGAAGGTAAGAAGATTGAATAAAATTCTTTAGTGGAAGTCATGAAAGGAAGGGAAACCATATTTGAGAATGAAATTTTCCAATTGTAGACAGATAAGATCCCCAAGGGTCTGGTTGAGTTAGAACGAATGTTCAGTTATAATGACAGTCACTTATACTAGAAATCTTCAGCCAAGATGGAGGAATCAAAAGAGATAAATCTAGGGTTAGAATCAGTCCCTAAGTACACAGATTAGGACTGAGAATAACAAAAAAACCTTTCTGAATACCCAATTTGAACAAGCACGCAAAGTAAAGGATAAACTAAATCACAATAACCTTGACATGGAATTCAATAGAAAACTCATAAATAAATAGGAACGAGAAGGACTAATATTGTATATTCAGTAAAAGGGACTAAATACAATATGCATCACCAAGAGCTACAGAAATTCAAATCTCAGAGTGAGATAGAATGGAAGAACTCCTTAATCAAAAAATGTGTGAGGTATAAATAGGAGTGAGGTAGAATACTGCGTATCCAAAGAATCTAGAAATCATCATTCCTAACTCCACCAAATCTGGGACTAGATGAAGGGGTGTCTCTGAAGAATCTGATAGAATCTCAGGTAGGTCCATAAAGATGTTACTCAAATCTGGATGATAGGAATCCCAAATTTATAGGGGTAGATGAGAACAGGAAAATTTTAGAACATGTGCCTTAAAATCCATCATCTATCAAATCAAATCCATCCTTTCCCCTAATCATGCTTGGTGGTAATATTTGACAAAATAATTTATAAAGACATCATTTTTCCAATATTTTGACAATAGTAATTGCATGATTTTACAATTAACATGACATTTAATTAAACAATGATCCCTAATCAAAGATTGATAGGAACTATATTATCAAATTTAGAATGACACCTAGGACTTAAGGGTATGTTCACATTTCTTTAATCTTGTCTTTGTTTAAAAGACCTTTTAAAAAACAATATACATTCCCCCCTTATCCCCTAAGAAAGTTTAAAACATATGTTATGAAAACCTTAATACATCCCACCTTATCATATGTCTTAAAATCATATTGTCTCTGAAGATGCCCTAGATGCACTTTGGAAGGAAATAATGTTGTTGTTTTGGAATGTTTCCACTTTGCATCGAGCTTTATGGACTTGCAAAAAAGGTAGTATATCAACAAGGTAGGTAGATCATTTTTACTGTCTTCATCATTTTGATTACTGTTGTTTTGATACACTTGTGGTCTCTATCTCTGCATTTTCTCAATTTCTAAGGCATCATCCATTGATTACTCTGTATAATTTTATTTATTCTACAACATAGATTAGATAAAACATTGAAATAATGCCTGATTTTAATGCTATTTTGATATTCATGGTCGTGCTTACTGCATTTCATTTGTTATTTTCATTAGCATTGTCTTTGATCTTCTCTCTGCTTTGTAGTGGCATTAATTTTGTATTTGCCTCCATAGAATGGGGTGTCATGATCTATATGAACACTTAATTTTTGATGGGAACATCCATGTGCAAGCATTACCTCTCTCTTGATCTTCATGGCTGCAGGCCTATGACTATTCTTTCTTCTTTTGGGAGCCCACAGCTAGGGCATCATTGTATTTGATTTCATTTGGGCTTTCTCTATATCCTCTTTTTGTTGTTGTTTGGATTCATTGGAGTAGATGGATTTATTTAATATTGATCCCAAAGCTACAATACTCTTGTTGTTTTGAACTTGGGTCATGTCTATAGACCACATTTTCCATCTTTTGTATTGATTTGGGATATTACCTCTAGTTTTTGCCTCCATAGCATGGACTGTAACTATGCTAGCTTATGTTTGGAACATTGTTGCGTGATATTATGTTGGTTCTGTTGCATTCCTACATTGATGAGGTCATGGGCTATGACTATGTTTGATGATGTTTGATCCATGAATTCCATCTTTGAGGATGTGCTTTTATTTTGGTATCTATTTGATTTACATAGATGTATATATGATCCAAATGTTGCTAATTTGATGATGTCCCATTGTTGTGATTACTGGTGTTGTATTTGAATCTTGCTTTCAAATAAATGGGAGATATTCATATATGTTGAATTTGTTCTTTACAACCCATGGTGTGAACTAGGGCATTATTCTTACCTCCATTTGATGGTGTTTCATGCTTGTTTTTGTATACACCATTGAGGCTATGTTATTGATGTTGTTGTATACACCATTTGAAGCACCATGTTGAATTTGTTCTAAATTTATACTTGTTGCTCCATGATATGATTTGATGCATCATTTTTACTTGCAAACTTCTATGGATTCTTGATTCTCTTCCATTTGTAGCTACTCCATTTTTATGGAAAGATAAGGATCTCTATTGACTGCTCCATAATATGATTTAAAGATATACTAACTATGAGACACCATTTTTGTTGTCCCACAGATGGGAAGATGTGATGTGTACTCTATTGTAGGATGAATTTTAAGTCAATACTTAAACTCATCATGAATTAATGAATGCAACTAAATGAAGACTCAAATTTTTTTTTGTATACCAACCAGAACTAAGAGAACCACATAGCTAGCTTTAGAGGGAATAAACCAGAATCTTGCCAAGAGTAACCAAAAATGCAATCATGACCTAATGTAAGATGCAACCTAACTACATGATTTTCATGGGATTACATTGTGTTAATGTTGGAAAGCACACCCTAGTTTGATTTTGCAAAAGGAGTTATGCACAATGTATTAGAAAACACAAGTGAAATTGTTCCTTTGCATGGACGAGACTCTCAGACAAATAGTTTTTTAAAGATACAGATGTAAGATTTTGAGTCGTGATGGAACCAATGAAATTTAACTCATGGGAGGATTTAATACAGCCAAATATTTTTAAGGATTTGGTGGTATGTGTATAAATTTTTCCCCCAATGAGGCATACATAGCCATGACTGTAGATCAAACAAGAGTGCACTTAAACAACTATGACAAACAGATCATACCGCAAAGACATGCATTCCAATAGACACCAAGGTATTAAGGATAGAGGCAATCATGAGGAGGATATATTAGAACACAAAAAATAAAAACAATACAAAGGCATCATGACCAAGTAGTCATTCAGTCCAAAATTTCTTTCCATGAAAATGATTATGTGATGGAGGATTGTTAAGCCGATGCCAGAAGGATGCATCCTAACAAGAAAAGATTGATTGACTATTAAAATGGGAATTTGTTGGCAATTGCTTGTGAGAGAAATAATAGCTTTGAAATTCAATATGTCAGTTGATTTGTGAGAATGCTTGCGATCACTATGTCTGGGAAAAAGCTCAGCATTGATGGGGTAAGCTCAGTCATGCAAGAATAAACATTTATTGCAGATGCGAAGATGGAATGAAACTACCTGCACAAATGTGGGTAGCATAATAGATTTATTAGGTCAAGGGGTTGGATGGTACAAATAGATGGTAGATCTGGCTACACATGGTGCTTGAAATAAGTTTTCACCATGGTACTTATCCACTACATCACCAAAGTGATTTTTCCAAGTGGACAATTTTATTTCTCTTTTTGCTTTTTTGCTTTTTTTATTTTTTCCACTGATTTTTGATATTTTGGATTTTTCACTGATTTTTTTATTTTTATTTTTTTAATTTTTCACTGATTTTCTATTGTGCAAGGGATTATGAACAAACTATGCATAGAAGCATTTGAGATGTACAATATTCACAAGACCAGGGATAGGAACTTCCTCTGGTGTCATAATCTAATAAGCACTAGAGTAGAATTTAACTATAACCACAAAGGGCCCCAACAAGTTAGGCTCAAACTTGCCTTTCTTTTCACAATTATGGAGATTCTTCATATTGTGATGATCACCCACATCAAACTGGCAAGGTTTTATCTTCTTATTGAACTGGAAGAAAAGGTGATTTTGATACATGTAGAGGTGGTTGAGGGTATTAAGGTGTCTTTCATCAAGGAGTTCAAGCTCTTGCAAGCAAGAAACTCAGGATTCTTCTTTAGACATCATATTCTTCATAGAGATTCTGAGGGAAGGGAGCTCAATTTTGATGGGAAGAATGTCCTCGGTGCTATAAATAAGGGAAAATGGAGTGGCTCAATTAGGGGCACAAATGGAAGTTTGATAGGCCTAGAGGGTGGGATTGAGGCGGAGGTGTCAAAATAGTTTTTTAGTAGCCTTTGCCTAGCCATTACCTTGCGGAAAGTATTTGGAAGAGGAATGTTGGGTAATAACAAATTTCTTACAGAGTTTTGTGACATCCTTATTTTTGAATGGGGTTCCATTATCAGTGATAATGTCTTGAGGAATGTCATAATGATAGATAAGATAGTTCAAAATGAACTTGGAGATCTATTTTCTAGTTGTATACATAAGAGGAATAGCCTCAACCCATTTGGTGAAATATTTTGTGGCGGCAAGGATGTATTTTTGGCCATTGGATGAATTTGGCAAAATTTGGCCAATGAGGTCAAGTCCCTAGTGGGAGAAAGGCCAAGGGGTAATGGTAGGTTGGAGGGATTGGGAGGGAGCATGTATCAAATCACCATACTACTAACAGGGCACACATTTCTTCACATAATGATAGGCATATTGTTCCATTGTAGGCCAATAGATCTAGTGCGTAGAAATTTCTTGGCCAAGGTGAAACCACTAGAATGGGCCCCACAAATCCCTTGATGTACCTCTTATAATGACATTTGTGCTTCATTGGAATTTAGACACCTCAAAAGAGTTCCGTCAAAGTGTTTTCAAAACAGGGTATCACCAAGGATTATATTGCATCAGGTTCGACGAATAAAGGTTTTGTGTTGATTCAAGGTGAGGGTAAGTGGAATGACCTTATTTTTAAGGTAGGAATATATTTATTGGTACCAAGGGGAATTAGGATCAGAAATTTCACATACCATTTTAGCGTTTGGCTGTTCATGGGTAGGGACCCTAAGATTCTTGATGAGAAACTTGCATTGTGAACTATGTTCAGGCATGGAGATCAATGACCCAATTGTTGCCATTGCATCAACTGCTTTGTTGTTTGTCCAGGGGATTTGCTGGAAGTTCAATTCTGTAAAGTGTTGTTTCAATTTTTCCACCAAGCTCAAATAGGGAAGTATCTTGTCATCCTTTGTTTGATATTCATCAAAGACTTGTTTGATAACCAACTAAGAGTCACCAAGAACATGTAAGCTAGAGATTTTCCACTGGATGGCTTGGCGAAGTCCGATCACCAAGGCTTCATATTCTGCAATATTGTTGGTGCATGGAAATTGCAGTTTTGAGGATTTAGGTATGAGATCCCCTTGAGGTGTGATAAATAAGATGCCTGCCCCTAATCCCTTCTTTGTAAAAGATCCATCAAAATATAGTTTCCAAGGGATAGTCGAGGTGACAGTGAGAACTGATTCATCTAGAAAATATGTGATGATTGGATGGTCCCCTTAAACAAGTGATTTAGCTAATTTATCTTTGATTACTTATCCTTTGATAGATTTTCATCCCACATAGGTGATGTCAAATTCACTTAGGATCATGACCCACTTTGTAGTGCACCCTATGAGAGTAGATTTTCACAATAGATATTTTAGAGGGTCAATTTTAGAAACTAGCTGAATCTTATGATTAAGCATGTAGTGGTGCAATTTATGTGTACACAAAACAACAGCTAGATATGATTTTTCAATTGGTGAGTAATTCATTTCATAACCCACTAATGTTCTACTAAGATAAAACATGGTTCTTTCCTTTCTGTCATCATCTGGTTGTGCTAAAAGAGCTCCCAGTTCAACTTCAGTAGCTGATATATACAAAATGAGAGGTCAGCCTAGAACAGGTAGCATTAGCACTGGGGGATCAACTAGGTATCCTTTTAGGCAATCAAATGTTGCCTGACATAGGAAACCCCATGAAAACTTGATGTTCTTGTGTAAAAAATGTGAAAAGGGATTCACTTTATTTTCTAGTTGTGACATAAACCTTCTGATTGACTGAAGCTTTCCTTGTAGACTTCATAGTTGTCCCAATTTTTTGGGCACTGGAATCTCAAGAATATCTTTTACCTTCTTTGGATCCACTTTAATACCTTAGTGAGAGATAATGTAGCCCAATAAATTACCAGATTACACTCCAAAGACACTTTTTTGGATTGAGTCGAAGCTTATATTTCTCCAATCATTCAAATATTGTGGTGAGAATGGGGATGTGTGCATCTTGTGTCTTATATTTTCCTAGTAGATCATCCATGTAATCTTCCATAATGACATAAAGGAGATTGTGAAAGATTATGGTCATGGCATGCTGATATGTTGCACCTATATTTTTTAGACCAAAGAGCATGACCTGGTAACAGAACATACCCCATGGAGTGGTGAATGCAATCTTGTGTTGATCTTCAAGTGCAATCCTGATTTGATTATATCCAAAAAATCCATCCATGAGGGACAACATCTCATGTCCAGCAGTCAAATCCACTATGATGTCAATATTAGGTAGTGGAAATCATCCTTAGGACATGCCAAATTCAGGTCTCTGAAGTCAGTACAGATACAAATTCCCCTAGTAGGTTTACCTACTGGTACAATATTAGAGAACCACTCAGGATAACCAATTGGTCTAATGATTTTGGTGTCAAGCATTTTCTGTAGCTCAGCTTTTACTAGCCAAGAAACTTGTGGATGCATCTTGCGTAATTTCTTCTTGACAAGATTCACTTTAGGATCAACTACAAGATTATGGACAACCAAATCTTTATCTAATCCAAGAATGTCTTTATAAGTCTAGGCATAATTTATTTGTTTCTTCTTGAGGAACACAGTCATGGATTTATGTTCTTGATCACTGAGAGATGCGGCAATATATGTAACCTTTGGATTTTCTTATGTGCCAAGATTGATTGTTATTGTGTCTTTGATTAGAATGGAGGACTTTTTTTACTGTGAGGATATGAAAGTTAGGACAACTTCTCCCTCCTCTAGTGCCTCAGAAAGGTTTTCACTAGAGGATATGTCCTTGATTTTCTCTTTTCTCCCATCCGAAGGTTCCTACAAGAGGTTTTCATATGGGGGTGTTTTATTTTCTTTTTTATTTTTATTTTAATTTTTTGTTTTGTGACTAAGAGCGTTAACCTAGATACCAAAGTAGGCTTGTTCTTTGTAGTGGATCTGATGATCGTACACTCAGATATTCTTAAGTCCAAAGAGGGATAATACTGCCTCATTCAAATCACATATGTCTAAAGATGGCAGTGAGTCTTTCTGATCCCAGTCAATTATTTTGGGGTTTATAAGGGGAAGTCTAGGGGATGAAAGGTTAGCTTCAGTGATGGTAAATACATGGACAATGTCATCAATGTCATCTTTGATATATTGGAAGGGTACTTCGAAGAACTCCTCTTCAGTGTCTGAATTTGTTTAAACTAAAAAATAGTCTTTAGGAAAGTTAGTCTTAGGTTTTAAAGAGCCCAATCCTTTGCCTCACAGATAGCTGCTAGCTATAATGAGTGTTATTATTCATGTTCCTCTTGGTCTAAGTCCAAACCATGATATCCCATGCTTTCAAAAATGGGGGTGGCTTTGATATATCTATCTTTAGGAAAAGTCATTGGTTTTTCTTCTTCTTCTCTGTAGAGACAATCTAGGACATTAGAATTCATATGTTCATGAGATAATGATCCCCAATGTTCAAAAGTAGTCTCTTTTCATTTCATGGTACCTTTTTTGTCTGGAGGAGCCAGCTAAGATGGTTTTCGATAGGACTTTGGGGATAAAGGGAGTTTTCAAATGCATGTGACACTATCAATTTTGTATTCTCTCGAGCCTTTATCTATGAATGTTATTTTCTTTTCGGGCTCAGGAGTCTTTTCTTCAACAACTTTCTCTTTTCCTTTGGATTGTTCTAGAGGATTTTCAGATTTTGCTTCAGTACTCTTTGGTGGGATAAGATTCTCCTTTTCAATGGGTTAGGAGAATTCATTTAGAGGACAATAATTGGACTATCGTCCTTCCAATCTCTTGCAATACTAGAAGGGCTCAGGATCTATGGGAACAGTGATTTCTCTACCATGATGTGGGAACTTTAAACATTGATGATATGTGGAAGGTACACCTTTAATTGTGTTTATACATGGTCATCCCAACAAGATGTTGTATGGAAGATCTAGATCAAGCACATGGAAAACTGTTTTGATCAGAGCTGGGCCCACTTGTAAAGGGATTGTGATTAAGCCTTTGCTCTCCCTTTCTCTATAATCATAGGATTTTATTGTGATTCTTTTATTTACATCAAGGAGGTCTTTAGAAAGACCAATGTTTTGGATCATTTTCAATGTACACAAATTGAGGCGAGATCCACCATCTATAAGGACCCATTTGATTTTAGTGGAGTGAAATTTGGCTTCAATATGGAGAGATTGTGATGGAGATCTAGGCCTCGAAAGTCTTTTTTAGTGAATTCCAAATGCTCTTGTGCTACAAGATTTCTGATCATAGCTTGGAATTGGAATGTGTTGATGTTTTCAGGGACAAGCTTGGAATTGGAATGTGTTGATGTTTTCAGGGACAAGGGATTTATTAAGAGAATTTTTGAGGAATTCCTTGTGAATGGGTGATGTTCACAAAAGCTCAAGGATTGATATTTGTGCAATAATTTTTCTTAACTGGGCCAATAAATCATAGTGTGAAGCAGGCCGCATAGTTTTTGATGGTGCAAGTGGTGGATTTGTAGAAGTTGATAGATTATTGGTAGCCTAAACAATAACTCTTGGTCTTCGGGTAGTAGCATTGCAATTGGCACCTTTAAGAGTGAGGGTATTCACATTATTTTTAGATTCCTCAATGCATCCAAAAAGAGTGTCAAAACCAAAGATATCATTTTCTTTAAGATTTACACACATTTGATCATCACCTGTGACGGTGTTTGTGGAGTAGCCATAAGAAACAACATTGGATGCATTTTTTTATTATGTTTAGGAAATGGTTCATTGTATACTTTTAACTTGGCATTGGATGATGATGGATTCTATCCCTTAAGCTTAATTTTTTAGTCAATGATGAGGTCTTGAACAAAATGTCTCAATTTTATGCACTTCTTGGTATCATGTCCTTTGATGCAATGATAATCGCATTACTTGTTATCTTTGTACCAAGCAATTTTAGGTTGATTTTCGTCAAATGGCTGAGTGTTAAGATATACCATCATGTCTTGATCCACCAATCATTGAATGACCACATCCAGCGGTTCTGCGAGAGAAGTGAATTGTCAGTGTTGTCTAGTATTATTTTTGTTTTCATTATTTTTGTTGCAAGGAAATAAGTAGAATTGATTGTGAGGTTGTGAAGAATTGTTATTATTGTTATTATTATTTTTCTAATTTTTATTGTGATTGTTGCTCTAATTGTTCTGATTCTTGTTATTATTTTGATTGGATACTTGGACAGTTTGAACATGTTTAGCATCTCTCACCCCATCATTGAAAAATCCTTTGTTCTTGGTCCAAAACTTTATTTTTTCATTGTTGGCGGAAGGGGTATAATGTTTAATGGCGCCTTTTTGAAAAATTCCATCTTCAATGTTCTTCCCTTTCTTGACAAGAGCTTCAAAAGTGTCAAGAGAATCCATCTTTACTTGGAATGACATTTCAGATACCAAATTTCTACTGAATATATCTATATTGTCTTAAAATGGAAGCACTTCCATGTTAAGAATGTTTATCCCTCCTTAGGGGGGTGTTTTTTACCATCATCATATTATCCCCTCATTTATGCATCCTCTCCTACTTATGTGTATGTTCAGGACCCTGATTGGGCCTCTCTAGGCACCATCCATCCCATCTGGTATATTTTCCATGGGTTCTGACTCCAAAGGTCAAGGTTGAACTCAAACTTGACCTAGTTCAAGGTCAACCTCAACCTTGACCTAGGTCAAGGATGGCCTTGATCTTGACCTGGGTCCCCCTTTCAAGTTTGAAAGTTTTTTGAATGTTGGAGGTCATCAAAAGTTCATTTCCCATTTTTGGGTTGGTTGTTTTGGGTTCCAAAGTGATGATTCTTATATTATATTTAATATAGGTCCTCTTCTAGGGTTATGGGTCTAATTTGAATTTAATTCTCCTATTTAGGCCTCTCTAGAAGATTGTGCCCTAGTTTCATATATATGGAATTTTTCTCCTCTCATTTTCTCTAAGTCTCTAAGCCAAGCTAAGTCACATCAAGGAGGAATCATCAAAAAGCACTAGGTCTCTCTAAGAAAGAAGTCATCAAGAAAAAATTTCAAACATCCATTGTTCTACATGTCCTCAAGCTTTAAAATTGTTCAAGTTTTCTTCTCAATCATTCAAGATCTTTATTGAAGATCAAGGATTCAAGCTTTCAATCCTTTGAAGGGATTTGGTTAAAGCATTCAAGATTCGTCATTCAAGCCCTAGATCTATCCATCATGATGGGGTGATCTTCCTTCAAGATCCTTTGCACATCCTCAATACTCATTAATTCTCTCCTTAAGGTGGATTCCAAACATACAATCATCGAGGTTTATGGTTTCTAACATTGAGTCCAAGCTTTCATATTTACATACTTGCTTACATTCAAAATACAATTGCATATCTATTGAATATCGTAGCTTCAATATTAGATTTACTTCTACTACTTTCTAGAATTCTTTATTTCAATTATTGATTTCAAGGTTATTTCCTAAATTGGGGTTTGACAAAGGAAAACCCCTCCCCCCAACAAACAAATCCATTTTTCTTGCAGGTAGAGGTTTGGAACAACATATTGGAGTGAAGATTCAGATACCCTTTTTGGAAAAATTTCAGGATCCGAAAATAGATTTCTTGTTGGAGACTTTTTAGGTTGATTCTACCCTAGGTCAGAATCAAAAATTCTGGGTCAATGGTGACATTGACTTGAGGGTCAAAATTGGAACTATGTCAGAATGGAAAAATATTTTTGGGTTTTTTCATCTCTGCATTTCTGTTCAAGATCTGGTCTCAGATTTTCTAGAGACTGAGTGTAGACCCCCGAAAATAGCATTCTTTGTATCTGTAACATTTCAAGGTTAGTACTTTTCTCCTATTCATTATAATTAAAGTTCTTAATCTATCTAAACCTATCACACATTCAAATCTATAAATGGGTATTTAAGATCTTCCTCTTTGCTCTTATTTCCAAATGATTGATTCATTTATGCATTGATCCTTCCTTTGGGGTTAATCAATTTTGATCCTTCTTTTGTGTATCTAAGGATAAAAGGAGAGAATATTATTTACCCCCTACATTTCAAATACATCTATTTCCTACCCCAAACATCTTTAAATGTAATATTTCTTATGTTATAATATTGATCAAATGATTATCAGGTATTTTCCAATGTATGCAATTTGCAATATGTCTCCATCATTGTAAGAAGCTAGCAAAGGTTTATCAATTACTTTGTTTGGTATTACATAGGTCACTCGATGATGCTTGATGTTCAATGTTGTAGGAATATTGACCAACAAATTTTTCTATGAGATCAAAAAATGTTGATATGGAACCACGAGGGAGTGTCATGAACCACTCCAAGGCAGGGCCACCAAGACTCCTAGTGAAGATTCTCTTTATATAATTTTCATTATAGGCGACCTCTTGACATGAAATGTAGAATTCTTCAATATGTTGGAGTGGGCATGAATCACCTTTTTATTTCTCAAACTTTGGAATCTCAAAAATTGGAGGAAATAGTTCATTGTGATTGATTTGTCAAATGGGTAGGGACATATGTCTTCAAAAGAGAATTCCTTCTTCCCTTCATTTTGTAGGATTTGTACAAGATTCTTAAGCTCATTGAATTTTGGTCCAAATTAGGGGCATTGTGAGATGTCAAATGGGGCCCAAGAGATTTTCCAACTCCCAGTTGTGAGGCTGAGAAGCCTATTGAGGTCATGCCAACCGTAGGAGGAGGTGTATATTGAGAAGCTCGGGATGCTTGTTGAGTAGATGTCTTCAAAGAAGATGATGGGAATGTGAATGGTGATGAGGAAACTTCTTGTGTAGACAAGGGGATGGAAGTGTTCCCAATATTGAAAATAGTAGCACCTGCATCAGTAGTAGCATTAGACATGGTATAAGTGTTGTTATGTGAAGTGATGTTGGGAAATACACTAAGAATTTGTTGAATTCGTTCCCCTATTAATTGAAATGATGGTTGTGAAGTTGATGTGGGGAGTGGTGTAGAGGGTCCACTATAAGTGGTCTTCCCTTTGTATTGTGATGATGTTGCATTTGATGTTGAGGGCATTTTTACAACGTTGGTAGCTTTGATGACATTGCTAATAAGAAGAGATTCATCAAAATTGGCAGGTACTGTGATCTCATTCTTGATAAGGTTCGTGAAAATCTCTCCACCATTTTGACTAATGGATTTTTCAACCATCTCTAGGTTATATGGATCAATGAGGAAATCATTCACTTGGGTAGATTTTTTTTCTTGATCAACTAATTCATTTTCCTCAGGAGCATTGGTTTTGTCTTCAGTTTGTACTTCTTCTCCTTGGAAAAAGGGATGAGCAAAAGGATTCTCATCATCATGATTGGTGTTCAACTATGCTTGCATCATGTTTTTAGCTTGGGATCGAGTAACTACCATGCAATGGTAACATCAAAAGGATGGAGGAAATATGGAAGATACAAGATGAAAGATGAAGAAAGAATAGATGATTGATGAAGGGAGGATTGATGATGGATGATGATTTTGGACTTGGATTGTAGATTAGATTTGATTGATTGACTGGTTTTGAATTGACTTGAATTGATTTGATTTGATTTGGATTAGGTTTTATTTGATTTGAAGGTTTATGGATGAAAACCTAAGTAAGACAGGACCTTACGATGGTGTAAAACACAAAGGATTGATTTTAGATAGTGACTTCTCCTACTTGGTGATAGACTTGTGATCCCAAGAAAAATATGACAATACAAATAGATTTTATTGCTTAAGATGGACTGATGTTCTATAAGAAATATTGTGTTCACTAAGGATGAAGGTCTGAAACATGTTTGATTAAGATCTTTCAACCTAAGGATGATGAAGGTATGAAAAATGTGATTTTATTTGATTGATTAAGTCTAATATTGATTGATTTTGCTCCAAGAAATGAAATGATGATGTTTTGAGAAAGAAGACATGATGAGTTGATTTGGAAATGAGGTTTATCTAATCATATTGTTCAAAATGGATGAAATAATGATTGGTGTGATACTTGGACATGACTCGGGAAATTTTGGAATTATATATGATAGTTTCAAATTTCTCAAAGTATTTGATCTCATGTTGAATATATTTATTGATATGTTGATATTCTTTGGCTTTTATATCAGCTTCTTTCTTCTCTCTATGAAAATGGGGAACCAAAACCTTAACTTTCTTGTGTTTTCTAGAATCGATCATATCCCACGAAGAGAAATATCAATTTGTCTGGTCAAACGAATGTTTTATGTTAAATTATTTTAGTGTCTCTTGGAAAACCAAATTTTGAATGTTTCTGTAAGGTCATATTGCTCAATATTTTCTGGTGGAGATTACTATTCTCAGATGCAGATGAAAAATTATGGAGACAATTTTTCTTATGTCCAGATGTCAATTCCAGGTTGGATACAACAGTTTGTGATGAAATTTTGATCAATTTGACTTCCAATCTGATTTTTTGGTCAGTTTGTTCGATGGAAAGAACTAATTTCAGTCACTCAAACCAAAAAATAATAGTCATATGTATTGAAAAAAATCCAACAAGGGACAAAGAAACCTTGAGGGATACAAGCAATTGAGACAATTTTAACTGATAGACATTTTTGTTTGTTTAAGTTTTACATGTTGTTGCAAACACTCAAGCACAGCCTACCTATGGAATTTGGCTTAGTCTGAAAATACTTGCCCACAAACTTAGGCACACACACAAGAGCTAATCATAATATGGTCATCACCAAGCATGCAATGGCTCCAGTCATGAGGTCATATTAGTTGACTCCAAATGATCAAGGTGGCATGAATGTGCAAGTGATCTTGGGGAGATTACTATCCTCCTTACACAAGTACTATCAAACTTTCAGGAGTGAACCGGGTAGGCTTCTACTTTAACAATTCTTAGTCAGGGTCTCCATTTGAATATTTCCTTTGTGTCTGCACAAGTGCAATTAAGGTGTGTAGCCCCACAAATCACCTTGGCACAAGAAGTTAGGTAAATTTGATTAAGACCTTGCGGCCCTAATTTGTGCTAGGCGTGAGCTAAGTATAAGCTCAAATGATATTTGACTCTCGAGGCTTTGGCCCCAAAGAGTACATTTTATTAATGTGAGTTAGAGTGGTGGACTTACACCTCATTCTCACATGGGTCATTCCTGGGAAATTTTTCCCTCAACCAACAGGCCCAACTAAAAGAGTAATAAAATAGCATGGATTGGCGACGAGAGGGGTCTAGATTTTTTATTTTCCCAAAGGGAAAAGAGCATACTCTCCTACCCAATGTTGTTTTCTCCCAAACACATCAAACATTTTATTTCCCAAGGTTACTTTATAAGTGAAGTGCCAAATGAGACTAGGTTTATGATTGTCTAATCAAAGACGAGAGCGTACTCCCCTATCACTTAACAAAATACTACAAATTAACCCTTTTAAAATGTGCCTAATAAAACATTAAAACAGCCACAAGGTTTGTTTGTATCTCCTAGGAAACTTGTAAGAACAATGTTAGTAGTTTGAGTTTTTGGTCTTCTTTTTAACATCCTGCAACACATAATATTAGTAGTTTTGAAAGACTAATCTTTAGAATCGGTATGCTCCAAAATTTAGAAAACCTTAGTAACACAGAAACCTGCAGTAAACTAAAAAGTAACTATTACAGAGTGCAAATAACAGTTCAGGAATATGTGTAGATAATAATCTGTGTAGACACAATATGTGATTGTAGATGATAGTCTAAAATTATATATGATTGTTCGATAAAATGCACAGATGATAGTTTACAAAAAGTAGAATGTATGATACCTAACAGCGTGGCTTTTTGGAGTGCATAGATGATAGAGTTTTGGTGTAGACTACAGTCTATAGAAAGATGGTCAACCTACACAGATGACAGAACAACAAATGAAGTCAACTAATTATGGTTAAAATAGTGATTTTTTTTCTCTTATAAAATTTTTAGCAGCGTTTAACTCTGTAAAATGAAGGTACTATCAGAAACCCAAGAGTTAGAATACTAGAAAGTGCTAAAAATTCATTTAAATCACTAAAAAATTAAAGTTAGTTTTAACAAAGTGGAGACAACAATCTACACAGACGATGATCCATGCAGATGGATGTTTATTAGAGACGATCATTCCAGGGCGGAGACGGCTCTACGTGAAATTTTCTAGAAAGTTGTGGAAATGCAAAAATGGGTTTTAAATTTAAGGATGTGTATCCCAACGAGCATCCCAAAATGTATATGTTGAAAACCTACCTTTTGGGAGTACACTCAGACATGCAAATGTTAGAGATATAAATCATATAATCTATACTAACATGTCAAATACATACTTTAAAACAAGAATCTTTCACCATAACCTCTGATGAGCCAAACAAGGGCACCCAAGCCTTGTTGATTTTCTCTTACAGAAGGTTGTGGGTGTGCTCTCCCAAAACAATTCAATATCCTACTATGATAGATATGAAAGATAGATGAAATGTAACTAAATGCAAAGCTTAAATGAAGGTGGATGAAGAAGATTTCAAGAACAAGTATGAGGAACTTGTCTCAAGCCTTCAATATAAGAGTAGATGAGGACTAAGATCTAGTATTGAATGAAATATTTAAAGCTATAAATGAACTACAACTACCATGATTTAATGCAAGTATCTACCAGACAAGGTTAGTATAAAAACTCTTAAATGACTACAAGAAGTTCTAAATACAAAATAGCATGATAACTCTAAATGCAATAATGATGGGTGCATTACTCTTGGCAAGGCTCCTATTTATAGGATTTTGGAGGGCTTGGGTGAGGTGGAGCACATGTGGCATCCACATATGTGTCGCATGAGGGACACATAAGCCATGCAAAATGCCAAGTTTTCTCACACATGTGTGAGAAACTTGTGATGTGATGGGTCAATGTGTACTTGAAGTACACATGTAAGAGATCTTTTCATAGATGTGTAAGAGGTGCAAGAGTTTTTGTTCAATGGAACACTTTCATAAAGTGTAAGAAAGTGTCACCAAGGTTGTAAGAAACCTTGTTGGCACCAAATTAGTATTATTTAAAAAGTCAATTTTTAGAAATTTGCTCACACATGTGACAAAATAATTAGGACT
This sequence comes from Thuja plicata, assembly GCA_018584345.1. Classification (NCBI taxonomy): domain Eukaryota; kingdom Viridiplantae; phylum Streptophyta; class Pinopsida; order Cupressales; family Cupressaceae; genus Thuja; species Thuja plicata. Next base: position 1,885,870 of record MU227491.1, read on the forward strand.
AATGGGTATAGGAATCCTAAAATTAGCCTAATTAACCTTAGTTAATTAGTGACTAGGATTATTTGGTGAGAGTGATGTGAGGTAGGATAGGATCTAGGTTTAGATTTTAAATCAATCCAAATTAGATTTAAATTAATTATGGTTTAGAAGAATTAAGGCATGTGGAGGAATAAATAAATTATAAATTTATTTAAAGGGGAATTTAATGTGGGAAGGTATTAAATTAAATTTAATACACTTAGGGGATAAGTATTTAAATTAAATTTAAATACTTTAGGAAAAATGACCTTAATTTAATTAAATAAGGGGAAAAGAAAATAAATATAATTAATTATAATATTGTAAAGGATGATTTTAAGTGTCTACAGTATGTTGTATTGATGATTCTTTCCTTTTATATTTATATTTGGCATATGCTCATCATCAGAGGAACTTTAGTAATCTCTTCCCCACAATGGCTCACTTGAAATGGCATTCATAGTGGGTTGTTGATGGCCATCCTAGTCTTTATCCTCTACCAAAATTTGAGCATTAACACATTTCTCAGGTGTATGTGTAAATCTGTAGGTGTCACACGATGGGCCGACTTCCACCATATTTATTACTTATCCTCAAAGGATCAGGAGTCTCTTTATTATTATTTTTATATTTTGGCTTACCATCTTTCCAATTTGTGTTGTAGGGCATATCATGAAATCTAATCCTATCATTTTTGTATAATGGTGGCCTATCATTTCTGGTTTATTTTCCCTTTAAGTCCTTAAGCATTTCCATTATTTATTTTAAATAAGCCTTTTAAGGGGCCTTAGGATTATACAACTTAGAATCATCCCTCTTTATCACTCTCCCAACAGCCTTTCTATCATTCTCAATGGTAGTGGCATTTTTGAAAGCTTGTTGCAAGGTTGTTGGCCTATGAGATTTGATTTCATAATGATTCTTATTGTCAAAATAACTTAAGTAAAAATAAATCAAGAAAGAATCAATAGGCCTTATGTCCCTTGGTAATCTAGTTACCACCTTATTGAACCTTTTATTAAATTTTCCCACTGACTCAATGAAGTTCTTATTTATACTGGTTAATTCATGACACGCAAAATATTTGTCATTATGATCCCCAAACTTCTCAATGAATTGCATTGCAAAATCCTACCAACTAGAAATTATTCTATCTGTTAATCCTCTATACCACTCGCTAGCATCTTCAGTTAAAGAATGGACAAACAATTTCATGAACACATCTTCATGGTGGATCTCAAACTCTTAAATGGCATTTTTCATATTTATCACATGTTGTTCAACAGATTGTATTTCATCACTAGTAAATTTAGGAATAGTTTTCCTCAACTCATTTTGGAAAGGGTTTGGGTAACCATCTATCCCACTGAAATATAATTGTCTATAACTTTCAATCACCATGGGTGCCCTTAATCTACAATTATGTCCACCAATATTATTTATTCTTACCCCATGATTCTAGTGATTTAAATTTCCACTGTGTTGTCCTCTATTATTTTGGCTTCCATTACCATAGTTCTATTATCTTTTATTACCATGATTATGAATTCCTCCATAATTTGGTTGTCTCCAATGTCCATGCCTCTCATTTCCATTTTCATTACCTCTATACCTTTCTCCAGTATTTGGTTCAAACAATGGTTTAGTATGACACATGTTGAGAAATTTATCCCCACTTTTTCTATGAGGGGGAATTTATTTGGAAGCTTTATCATCCTTATATGTTCTCTCCTCTCGAGCTGCCTCTTCCCTCACCCTCTCATTTTTTTCTCTTCCATCTCTTCTTGTTCTATATTTTGGTGAAGAAAGTGAATCTCTTGGTATTCCTAACTTTTCCAATATTTCATTTGGTTTTCTTCTAATAATTATATCCATCTTCTTTTCATTTTATCCCATACTAGCCATCTTAGAGAAAATGAAATCCCATTATTGATCCTCTTCATCTTCATCTAGCTCCTCATAATCATCTGCTTCCTAATCTTTTCCTTGTAGGGGATTATGATTTTCCACATCTAGATGGAAAAGGGGATTTTTATTATCACCATTGTTTCTAGGACTATCATTTTTTGACATAAGACCTTATTCTTCCTTAAAATTTCCTCGCTCCCTGTGAGGAAATTTTTTAAATCTTGCAAATGACATTTTTGAGTCTTGATTTTTATTTCTCCTTAAATTTCTTTTTGGAGTTAGTTCAATGTGATAATTATTCTTCTTATTTAATGATATCCTACCCCACAAAAATTTTAGAGGAATATATTCATGATCATTTCTTAATCCTTAGCAAGATACAGTATCATTTACTACTAATGTAGAGTCACCACCTCTTTCAGAGGAAAGATATTTCTTACTATTCTGAGTTCTAATCTCCAGTAGAATATTAAAATATACCACCAAAATTTTAGGAAATATCTTAATAGAGTCACCAATCTTTTGGTTCCCAAATCAATAGATTTGAAAATTCTCAAGGTATGCCAAGCCTTGTGATCAAATTCTCCACTTGATTTGGCCAACTAACAAATTCACTCAATAGTGAGATTTAATTCCTGCAATTTAGGCTCTAAAAAGCCAAGGTGAGTATGCCTATACCTCAAACTTATCTATTGGTTGGAGGTTTTTTATAGCATATAGTCTGGTTTCTTCAAATGTTCTCTTAAGTTGGCTAAGAAAATAAAATTATGAACTATATAGAAAGTTTTTGATATCGAATTTCATTCAACTGAACAAATAAATGTTTTTTTTGTATTGCATATATTATAAGTGCTTTAAATGATTATGAATTGATTTATATATGTTGAGTGTTGTGATCAGTGCCTTCTTTCTATTGAGCTATAGATTCTATGCTTTCATTAACCTGTATTTACAACCTTTGTGAGAGAACTTTTAAGATTACCACTGGGATAACTCTATCAGCTGACCTGATCTTTAATGCCTTCAATTACTAATTAATATTCCAATTTGTTTTATTGAATTTAACTCTTACTGGAAGAGACCAATAAAATAGAACCGATATGGAACAACTCACATATAACTCTAATGATCAAATTGAAACATAACCAAATAGTATATTGTGCACAAAGAATCAATGTAGCTTATATTCTCTGGAACTTTAAATCACAAAGGAACCAGTTAATTAAACACTTATCTGAGAACCTCCAAAATAGACCAGTATGTTCATTACTATTTGAGATAAATTTTATAGAATTTTAAAATACTTTAGAGTCTAGATTTTTAAAATTTGCCCATTCTATTGAGTCTTATCTATATATTATATCTTTCCCTACAAAATGTGTCTACTTATATAGACGTGGGCCACTACTTATAATAGACGCGTCCTTTCACTTCAACATAAACTATCTTAACATAAACATATTAAGATTTGACAAAGGATTTATATATCCTCATTTTTACAAAACATTCACATGTCAAATTTAAACTTCTAGTACAAATTCTTGTCGACACATTTTGTCTGTTATTGCCAGCACATGAATGGTAAGATCCTCGCTAGTCCACAACTCTGGCAATCCAACTAATATACTTTCTATGAGCAAAATTTTGCATTTTTCCAATGGAAATGACAAACCATCCTCAAGAAAAGTGGGCAACGCATCTACGACATCGCATCAAGTTGTTTTATATCCGTAGTCAACTTCATACCCCATTCCTCATGTGCACTTGATAAAAATTTTCCCAACTGAAGCCACTGTGTATTCTCTAGATAAATTTTTTTCATTTCTTCTATCATTCTATCATTCAATCTTTCATGTTCCTCCAATACCTTAAAAGTGTTAGAATAGGTATCCCAATATTTATCAACCATCTTCATCAATATTTGACATATTTTTTCAATAATATTCATAGCCAAATCATCCAATTCATCACACTTTTCTTTTATTTTATTCTCCAATTTCTCTACTTTAAACCTCCAATAAGTTTCATTTCCCATTATTGCTATCACCCTTTGTTTTGCATCATAATCATAATCATTAGTTCTTAAACCATAACTGTTAGAATAGTCCCAAAGGATAACTGAGAGGGGGGGTGAATCAATTATCCATTACTTCAATCTCTTTTTTCTTCTTTAACATTAGTGTACAACAAAGTAAATGCATAATCAGATAACACAGTACTCAACACACAATTTTATTATGGGGAAACCAAATGGTAAAAACCCTAGTGGGAATTAGCACCCACAATGAACTATACTTGTTTGTAGTAATCCTTGTTAAAAGATATTTCAACCCTGTTAGGAGTTGTACAATATAATACAATAAGTATAGTGACCTAGTTAAGGGTCGGACCCTGTTAGGAGTCTTTTACAAATAACCCTGTTAGGGGTGGTGGACTCACTATCCAAAATATCAATGCTTGATGGTGAAGGATACAACCTTCTGAATAACATATATGCACTATATCTAATGATGAACTATAGAGTAGACCTGCTATCTTGATCAGTTCTAGTGTATTACAATATTTTACTTCTTCTTCACATATATCCTTGATGAATGAACCAACTCTGATAATCTGCTCTGTACATCTTTCTTCACATTTCGTATCATTCACACTTGGCGTATCACAATTGAACTACTATAAGTATCTTCTCCAAATTAGAAGGTCATGTCAGCTCTTAGAAACACTTCATCAATATCTTAGTTGTCTTAACTAAGTACACAAACAATATTAAGTCTATGCAAGTCAATGTTGAACATACGCGACACTTCATTGAGTCGGCCTCACCAAATTAACCATAACTTTGCAATCATCTTGAAACACATTTGGCACCTTTGGATTTGTATCATCAACTCATAACTAGACATGAATATACACACACATATCCTGAAGCTAGACGCAACTCATGTAACATGTTATATACATCGGCCCTAAACAGTTATGCTTCCAGAACTGTAACTGCTAATAATAGAATTGCATAACTTTACTGAAACATCATATCTGGGTCTGCATGTATGAACATAACATAATAAACATGTCAAAAACATGTATCTATCTATGCAAGTCTTCATGTCATCATTCAAATAAGTTCATACAGAATTACTACTATGTATTATATGTTGTCATCAATGACAAACATACAAACAATCAACTTCTCAGAATCAAATCTCCAACAATCTCCCCCTTTGACATTGATGGCAACATATGATATCAAAAACATCCTTTGTTCATGGTGTCCTCTTTCTTTTACAATCTTCTCAATATCCTCATC
>MU227491.1:1894082-1930358 GCA_018584345.1 Thuja plicata
CATCCACCTTTGCAACAAAACAACTTACATCAGAATTAAGCTGAAAAACATTACCTTTTGTTTTGGAGCCTGATGCAATCATGTCTCCATCCTTGTTGTTAATGATGCACTTGTTTTCTTTGAACTCCAAATGATAGCCTTTGTCAAGTAGCTATCCAACACTCAGCAAGTTATGATGTAATCCATCAACATATAGATAATCATCTGTCTTATTCTTTCCATCCAAAGTGATAGAACCTCTGCCTATGATAGGTTTGGGAGTGCTATCTCCAAATCTAATCATACCACCTTTGTACTTGTCTAACTGAAAAAATCTATCTTTGTCACCTGTCATATCATGAGAGCATCCACTGTCAATGATCCAATCAGTTCTAATGTCTACTTTGGAAATTAGGGCTAGTTCTTGTTCTTCCTTTTCATCTGCAATGTCCATTTCCTCAAGCATCATTTCCATATCTCTAAGGGCAATGAATCCAATTTCATCTTCTCCTGAATCTTCATCAGTTACACCTTCTTCAGCATGATAACATTCCTTCTTATATTTGGGTTTGTAATCAGATCTGAACTTCTTGACTCTTGTGGGACATTTATATGCAAAGTGACCTATCTTATTACATGAAAAACATTTGAATGGAAGTTGTCCTTCATATTTACCTTTTCCTTTCTTTTCTCTTTTAGCAATCATAGCTATGATTTCTTCATGTTCTTCATCAACTTCTTCTTTCTCATTGTGACTGGAGGTGTGTAAGGATTTCTTACCATGGACTGTGGCTTTGAAGGTTGTTTCACTTTTAGGTTCAGTCTTCAATCTTGATATCTTAAATGTAGAGATTTTGCTGATTAGAGTCTCTCTCTTGAAGTTTTGTGAGAATTGCATAGTTTCCTCTAGAATACTGATCTTGTTTCCATAGTCTGATGTCAAATTAGTTACCAATTTATCCATTATATCTTCTTCTGATATTTCACCACCATTGTTCCTGATTTTGGATATTGCATCATTTATCCTTTGATTGTAAGCTCTAATGTTTTCTTATGATAACATCTCAAGAATGTTGTATTTCTTCTTCCATGTCTTCCAGCGTGCATTCTTTGCTTGAACATCTCCTTCAAACATGTCTTCTAAATACTTCCATATGGTATATGTTATCAATCTTCTTGATTTCTAAAAATTCACTGTCAGATAAGGCGTTGATAAGGGCTTCTTTGGAAATTGCATTATTGGTAAATGTTTCCTTTTGTCTATTAGTAGCATCATCCTTTGCGAGGTCTTTCAAAGATGGAATTACAACCTCTTGTGTGGCAATTTCAAATATCTCAAAACCAATGCACTGTAGATGTGTTATCATTTTGTTTTTCCAATCCAAATAGTTTTCTCCATCAAACTTAGGGCTTCCTTTTCTGAAGTAAGACATCTTGATCTACCTTAAGCTATTAGGCTTCTTCTCCAAGGCACTTAGCTCTGATACCAATTGTTAGAATAGTATCAAAGGATAACTAAGAGGGGGGGTGAATCAGTTATCTGTTACTTCAATCTCTTTTTTCTTCTTTAACATTAGTGTACAACAAAGTAAATGCATAATTAGATAACACAGTACTCAACACACAATTTGATTACAGGGAAACCAAATGGTAAAAACCCCAGTGGGAATTAGCACCCACAATAAACTATACTTATTTGTATTAATCCCTGTTAGAAGATATTTCAACCCTGTTAAGAGTTTTACAATACAATGCAATAAGTATAGTGACCTGGTTAAGGGTTAGACCCTGTTAGGAGTCTTTTACAAATAACCCTGTTAAGGGTGGTGGACTCACTGTCCAAAAGCTCACTGCTTGATGGTGAAGGCTACAACCTTTTGAATAATAGATATGCACTATATCTAATGATGAATTATAGAGTAGACCTATTGTCTTGATCAGTTCCATTGTATTACAATCTTTTACTTCTTCTTCACATATATCCTTGATGAATGAACCAACTCTGATAATCTGATTTGTACATCTTTCTTCACATTTCATATCATTCACACTTGGCGTATCATAATTGAACTACTATAAGTATCTTCTATAATTTAGAAGGTCATTTCAACTCTTAGAAATACTTAATCAATATCTTAGTTGGCTTAACTAAGTACACAAATAATATTAAGTCTGTGCAAGTCAATGTTGAACAGACATGACGCTTCACTGAGTCAGCCTCACCAAATTAACCATAACTTTGCAATCATCTTTAAACACGTTTAGCACCTTTGGATTTGTATCATCAACTCATAAATAGACATGAATATACACATACATATCCTGAAGATAGATGCAACTCATGTAACACATTATATACGTCGGCCCTAAATAGTTATGCTTCCAGAACTGTAACTACTAATAACAGAATTACATAACTTAACTGAAACATCATATCTAGGTCTGCGTGTATGAACATAAGATAATAAACATGTTAACAACATGTATCTATCCATGAAAGTCTTCATGTCATCATTCAGATAAGTTCATATATAATTACTATTGTGTATTATATGTTATCATTAATGACAAACATACAAACAATCAACTGCTCAGAATCAAATCTCCAACAATAACTAGTGGAATTTTTTTCTTGTTATCTCAAGGCTTTCTATTTCCATGCTTCCTTTTCTTCCTCACTTTTATTCAAATAAATATAATAACTATTTACTTCTTTAACTAATTCATCCACCCTGATCCTGGTTCATCATAGAAACATTCACATTTAATCATGTTGTTTCATGTGGATGAGTTCTACCAACCTGTTGAAAAATTAACTGTATGAATGCTTCATCAATATCCGCAAGTAGTGGTCTTTGATCTCTTGGGTATAAAACCCATTTCAATAAAGCCTTCTAATCAAGATTGTAATTAGATCCAATTGAAATCTCCTGCAAATCTTCAGCCTTAATTCCTAACCCATGACCTTCCTTCTTTGCAAAACAAGAAAACACCAATGTAGCTTGCATATCCCATCCTTGATACAAGATAACTCCAACATCGTTAAGCAATTATCTTCCTCTTTGTGGAGTGATCTCTTGTAGTTCCTTCTAAACTTTTTCCTCTAGTGTCTTTTCAAGACCCTGGATCTCCATATTCTCATAAGTTTCCCTCAATTTTCTCCTTTTATATTGATATAAAAAAGATCTAAATTCTTTAGAAAAAACAAAATCATCATCAGAAATTATCTCCTCATTCTAAATTTCCCTGATATCCCCAAATCCATCTATATATAGAGGTCCCAAGTTAAGTTCATTTTCCTCAAACTCAGAAAAAGAGTCTTCAACCTCAACATGTGCTTCATCTCTCAAGAGGACATCTTCGTCATCACCTCTTGGGTCTAGAGACAAGTATGCAATTGGTAATTTGCCCTAATCCTTAACAGGAGCTCTTTAAATACTTGGAGAGGAACATTATTTATAATTTTTTCTTCATGCTCAATTAATTTCATTCTGGAATAAGGATGCAATTTGATGAAGCTTTGTAATTATCAAGCTTCTTCCATTTTATGAAAACTTGTATGAGATTCTTGTCATAAGATCGATTGTATAACCCCTGCAAGGGAAATCAATCACAATGGTCACAAATACAGCTCAAATTATCATTTCAAAGGGCCACATGTTTAATTTCACTCATTTCTAACATTTATTTCAATGCATTCAAATAATTAAATGTCACTGAGTAATCCTTTATGAACTTTACAATAGTGCTTTATCGATTAATCGGAAACCTCTTTTTTATCATATTTACCTCTAATCGATGCCCTAACTTATTTGAAACTAGTTTTAAAAAATATTATATGTCTTTACTCAATAAGGCCTCCTCCCAAATAGCCATCAATCTTCGTTGAGTTGTTACACAACTTACTTGATGCCGTATTATCCGATGAATGGGTTATCCTCCCCTTTCCAACTATGAGTTGCCATTTGTTTTATTTTTATTATGATAATTTTTATTAAGTATATCAAATATACTCAAACCATCATGCAACCCATTTTAATTTACTCAAAGCTTCATTTCATCTAATACAAATGATGCTTTAACTTATTTTTTTAATGCCCTCAAAAAAAAGTACTTAGTGTTGCATAGCCTCTAAGTTATTTGAAATGTCATCTTACTCGATGAGTTATTTCTACCCTTTGGACAACTGTCACGTGTGAATTCTATGATATCACCCATTATCAGGTAAATTTCTTCTTCTATGGAAACCTTTTCAACTTACCCGACAGTAAAGTCTATTCGACATGAAATCATCACTCAAAAATTTCTCCTTTTAAATAACTTTTATGTCATTTTTCTCTAGCTGGGATACTTGACACAACATTTTTTTTTATGAGTCATGTGTAGTGGCCCCACCATATTTTGAAAAAATCCAACCATCATTATTCAACCCATCCACTTATTCAAAACAGGATTTTATTCGACATTTATTATTGGGTCTCATAAGTCAATCCTCTTTATGACTTCATTTTCCAAATAAGCTTTTCTTCGCCGCCGCTTGATTCTGCTTATTCAAAAACCCATATTGTTTGATATTTAGAGTTTCACACCTTTTATTTTCCAACTCCTCACTTTGATGGTTAACACTTTGCACATATTTCATTTTCGAAGGATTTTCTTGCTTCGATTGATAAACTTTTGAATTACTCAAAGTGTCTCTTTGTTCAATGAAGCTTGACCAGCCGACATCGACTAAGTAGTATGACACATAGATGAATTGCCACACTATTTTTCTTAGATGAATTATTCATTTTCCAAGTGTTACAACACATCTAAAATTTATATGTCACGATGAAGAATGACTATCTCCTAATTCATTTCATATATTGCTTGAAGTATCCTTCAACTCAAGCAAGGTATAGACTCCTCATGTTTTCCTGCCATACAAATGACATAATTAAAAATGAAATCGTTAACATCCTTCCAGTCACCACAAGGATTTAAAAAATATGTGAGGCTTTAAATAAAAACTTAGGGTACAAAACATGGAAATTCTATTGAGTAAAACAAGCCCTATCAATTTCAATGGTAAAAGAAGGGAGATAACATTCAGAGAAAAAACCTTATCCTAAACCTATATTTTTTCCTAACAGTGGACAAGTATCTGACTGACTATCATAAATGAATTCATCAAGATGACGTGAATTTGTGAGCCCTATTGTGTATGCTTGTTGCATTGGTTTTATTTTATTTTTCTATTTGGATGTTTTCAGTTAGATAGATGTTGCATTTTGGCTTGTTTTGGTAAATGATTATTAAGGTAATTATTAATATTAAAAAATTACACCTTTATTAATGTTAAAATATTAATATACGGTAATTTAATTATTAAGTGTTAACTAAATGCCTATATTTGATTAAGTGATTTAATTATTAAATCCTAAAATAATAATTCAGATTTAATTAATATTAAGTTCAAATATTGAAAGTAATTGCATAATTGAATTAATAATATGACTCTAAGTTGCATAATTTCTTTAATTAATTGAAATAATATCATACATTTCAAATGCACTTTTCTAATAAATTATGACTTTATTTTATAAAATTAAGTTGTGCAAACTTAATCTAAGTTAAAATTGAAATTAAAGTGATTTACTTTAATTTTAAATTAAATTTTAATTTCTAACTAGGGTTTCACTTTTCAAACCGTAGTTTCCTAGGTTTTCTATATATCTGATCTGAAGGCCATTTTAGGCATTCAATCAGGTTGAAGGAGTTTTTTGGCGTTTCTTAAATTTAAAGAATTATTTTAAAGCTTTGGAGTATTTGGGGTTAAATTTTACTTCGTCACTTTTCATATTTGTTCTTGATTTAAGGTAGGATTTGAAACTCTCAAAAATTTCAGTATGCAGATCCCTTTCTTCTTTGTGTCTGATATAGTGGAATTCTTTTTGTGAAATTCCTTTCTTGATGTATTATTTGTTTGATTAAGTAAAAAATGAGAAAATAGGAAAATGGAATTGATTTAGGATTTTCCTTCTTGTTTAGTTTCATATATGTATTTGTGGGTGTTAGGGTTTCATTGAAAAATTGCTTCTTACTTTCCAATTTGGGTTTCTCCAATTTGGGTCATTCATTTTTCTTGTTGAATAATATTTTCATGTCATTTTTAAAAATGGGGAAAAATAATTGTATGATTATGTTAGGTAAATGAATTGCATGTGTTTAAAAATAGTTGTTGTATAGTCAGAAAATGGAAGCACTTCCATTGTAGACTTGTTTAGCCTTCCAAGTAAGTGGTTTGGGGTCATATCAAGCACCTTGAATGGGTTCCTGAGTTAGACCTGGCTTTCCCCCTGTTCTGCCCCCCTTTCCACTTCTTTCCAGCCTGATTTATGCATTCTGGACTACAGACCCGAGATTCTGGACTTCAAGGTCATGGTCCACCTTTTTGGTCTATGTTGACCTTGACCCTGACCTAGGTCAAGGTTGACCTTGTCCTTGACCTAGGTCAAGGTCAACCTTGACCCTAACCTAGGTCAAGGTTGACCTCAACCTTGACTCAGGGTTCAAACTTCAAGGTCTTGCAGTTTCTGGATGTTGGTCTTTGCAAAAGTTATTTTCTGCTTCCGGGTCGGCTGTTTCAGGTTTCAAAGTGTCAATTCCTAAATTATATTTAATATAGGTCCTCTCCTAGGGTTAAAGGCTTTAATGGGAATTTAATTCTCCTATGTCGGCCTCCTTAGAATATTTTTCCCTAGTTTCATATAAAAGAGAGCTTTCTCCTCTCATTTTTCTCTAAGTTTGGCAAAGCATCATTAAGCAATTGAGGAGCATTATCAAGTGAAGTCCAAGAAAGAAAAGAAGAAAGATTTCAAGCAAGCATTCATCCATTCTCAAGCATTCAAGCATCCATTTTCATGAGGGAGATCCATTGGAGGCCATTGAAGGATTCAAGCTACATAGTGCCCTTTTGGTGATCTCTCCATCCACCTTCTTCCAAGCCTCTTCCAAAATCAAGAACCCATTCAAGACTTGGTGTTGGAGATCTGCAAGCAAGAGATTGAATACATCCTACCATTCTACATTCTACATATTTGGTGCATACATACTTGTGGAATCAAGGATTCGAATCCTCCACAAGGACTTTTTCAAGCAAGGTGAATTCGTGCATTTACTTTGTTTATCTTTATGTAATTTCTATTACATATATTTGAGGTTAATTCCAAAACTGGGGTTTGACCAAGGCAAACCCTTCTCCCCCAACAAACAAACCTCTTTTTCTTGCAGGTATAGGTTTAGGACTGCAGATTTGGACTCAGATCTGGATACCCTTTTTGGCTTTCTGTCGGGCTCTGTGAATAGATTTTATGTCAACACTGTGCAGGTCAAGGTCGACATTATTGGGTCAAGGGTGACATTTGTGGGTCAAGGTCGACCTTTTTCATAAGATGGTGTCAGATCGGAAAAATATTTCTTTATTTTTTTCATCTCTGCGTTCCACTTCCAGATCATACTTCAGTTTTTCTAGAAACAGAGTACAGACCTCAGAAAATAGCATTCTTTGATCTATAATTCTTTAAGGTTAGTACATTTCTCCTATTTCTTAAATTATTGTCATATATCATAACTATATATTCAATTAACAGAACTTAAGATCTTCTTCTTTACTCTCTTTTCCAAATAGTTGATTCATTTGTGCATTGATCCTTCTTTGGGGTTAATCAACTTGGATCTTCCATTTGTGCATTTTAGGATAGAAGAAGAGCATATTATCTTCTCCTTAATCATAATTGCAATATACAATCAAACACAATTCAATTTAAATGTAAAGGTTAGGGAAATACACAATCAAACCCTAATAAAACTAAATAAACAAATAAAAAGAAGATATATTTTTCTTCCTTTACATTTTGGTGAACACGTGATAGATAACTATTTCTTTTTGGTGTTAGATTTACATTGTTTATGTTAGATCTTGCATGTTCTTTCAATTACATTTAAAATTAATAAATCAAAATTTGGTGTTAGTTCATTGGCATTGTATTGGTGTATGAGCTTTACTACCTCTAGTCCTACTTATAGTATCCCGGTTAGAAGAAGCCATAGACTTATGGGTTCCTTTGACCCTGAGTCTTCCTCTCCTTTCCTTAGGATTCCTGATGATAATTTGATAACTCATGATTCCAATCCTTCTATGGAGCATAAATATTCTCACTCATCTCATGATGAAGATGACACTTTAAGAGTTCCTCCTGAACAAGTGCAAAACCTTTCAACCAAACTTGATAAAATGGGAAATCATCTTATCCAAGAAAACCATAATCAAGATTCTATCCAAGCTATAGAGTCTCTTAAGAAATTCCTCCGTGATAATGATCAAGGTATTAATTTTTTGCGTAGTAATACCCATCTTGTGAATTTGAATGTTAAACCTTTAGCTCAAGAATCTCAAGAGTTAGGATTCACACCTATTGTCACTAGCGTAGGACCTTCTTCTATTCATCTACCTAGTATTCCTACTTACACTCCTCCTTTGATAATAACTTCTCTCCCAAGTGCACCTATCCCTGTGAGTGTTGCACTGGTATCTTTACCTACCTCACAACCTTCATATCATAGTGTGCTTTTACTTATACTAATACTCTTCCAACTGTGGTTCCTAATGTTCCACCGGTTGTGTCTTCTATTCCTGCTGCTTCTTACACTTTTCCTAGCATTCCTAATATTTCTATGCCACCTATTTCCTCTAATGATTCTACAATTATTATTTTGGTTCAGACTGTGTCATCCTTACAACAACAGCTTGCATCTTTAACTCAATCCAAATTTAGCATTCCTACATGTGACATGGGTAGTCCTTTATCCCTAGACATCATTCACGCTACTGTCCCTCAGCAAGACGATATGCCTCATCTTGAGAATTATAATGTTAAAGGTGATCTTATTACTCATGTTAAAACATTTCAAATCCTTTGTAGTGATTATGCTCATGACCATAGGATTTTAACTTAATTGTTTGCTAGAACCTTTTGAGATAAGGCTTTACAATGGTATTGTTCCTTACCTCCTTATTCCATTGATTCTTTTCCTAAAATTGCTAATTCCTTCATTCAAAAATTTCAAAATAACATTGGACCACAAGTGTCCTTATCTGATTTAATGCATTGTAAACAAAACATTAAAAAAAAATTGACTAATTTTATTGGTAGATTTAAGCATTTGCATGCTCAGATTTCTTATCTTGTTCCTGATATTGATATTCAACATATGTTTATTTCAAATTTACAAAAAGTTATTAGAGATAATATTCTTCTTACTGATGTGTGTGTATATTTGTGCACCTATTATCTGCAACACAACACTTCAATAAGTCATTCTATTAGTGAAAAACAAGGGTTAAAGAGCATATAAACTATAACATCGACTTATTGCTTTCTAAATAGGATGAGTGTAGCATATAACATAAAATCCCTCAAATTTATGCTAAATACCAGTGACATAAACAACCTAGCATGAAATATTTAGTTAAAAACAAACTATTATTGAATGAACAATGCATATTAGTCTAAAAATGGACATTCTAACAATGCATAAGCATAAACTATGAAATGAAGGCTTAGTTTCTCTCAAAAATGCCTTCTACTTAGAGAGAGAGAGAGAGAGAGAGAGAGAGAGAGAGAGAGCTCATTAATGAGTTGAGGGACTCATTAATGGTGGTGCAAGAGCCATTAATGCCTTGGGAATTAATGAGGCATGGAGGAGACATGGGCTTAAGGCATCTTCATTAATGAGGCATTAATGAAATCCTTAAAGAAGCATGGGAAGGTTGTAAGAGGGTGGCTTGAGAAGGTGGACTTGAGAAAGGAATCTTGAGAATCCTTGACTTTCTCAAGTGGGTGGAGTTGTTAATCATTCCCTAATGGAATGTGACAACATTAGGAAGTGGGTTAGGGTAGAATTAGGATTAGGATTAGATTAGCAAGGGTGAATGGGTTTAGATGGGTTAGAACCCAGGGTAGAAGTGGTTGAGATAGCTTAGGTTGGGGTTTAAGGGAATATTAATTAAATGAATTAAACTTATCTAATTCATTTAGGAATTAATTATTTAAGCTTTTTATTGCTTTTTAATAATTAAGGGGACTATAGCCATTTTAATTTAATTAAATAGACTAGGGGAATGGGTTCATTGCAAGTGGGTAATTTGATATAGGGGTTTATTTAATTCTTTTATAATTAAATACTATAGCCATATTTGAATTTGATTTGGTTTAATTGGTTTTGAATTTATTTAAATCATATGGCTATAATAGTTAATATAATTCAGTGATAAAAATCGCCTAGGACATTAAATTGATTTCAAAAGAATTATGCCAAACAGTAATAGGGTCGTTTGGACATAATCAAGGGTATGATCACACTTAGGGAAAATAGGGTCCATAGTTGGAACAGACCAAATTTAGGTGGTTACATTTTCCCCTCTTTGAATTTATGTGCAAGTAGCATATTGATTCAAAGAAAGTTTTTGATTTTGACTTCAGAAAGATTGAGAATTCCGTTCTTGGTTGTCAAATGAAATTTTGATGAGATCAGTCTTGCACTTGATCGAACAAAACTAATAGAATTGATTTTGAACTTGGTTGTCATCCAAAGATCAATAAAAGATCTTAAAGATACCAATTTTGAACTTGGTTGTCATCCAAAGATTGATAATACTGATTCCAAACTTGGTTGTCATCCAAAAGTCAATAAGAAGCTGCCAGGAGCTTTAATAAACATCTTATAAAATGAGAAAATGCAAGATATCCAGCTTATGAGAACCAAAGCTTTCTATCCAATAGTTCTGACTTTAGTCAAGGCAACTATTATGCCCCTAGTTTTTTTGATAATGAAGTCATTTTTAATGTTGTTTCGAGCAAAAATTTAATTGATGATAGTGTGATCATGCCCCCTTGGGAAAAAAATTGAAGGAAAAGAAAAACATCCCTCAGTGGAAAGAACATATCACTTGGAGGAAGCGGTTAGGTCAAGAAAGAATGGATTAGAAGAAGTGAAGGAAAGGTGTGTTTAAAAATAAACACATGATTATCAAGTTAATTATGTGAAAATAGGAGTGATGAGACTGATAAAAATGATGTTAGACCAAGATGTATGATAAAATGTACAATTTTAACCGATGTTTAGAATAAATGAAGCAAATCTATAGTTTTTGAAATTGTCATAAAAATGGTACTGTGCTGCTGAAAACATCTTATGCACCTTCGATTTGGTTCCCGATTGATCAAAAGGAGAATAGAAATGTAGTTGTAATTGCCCAAGAGGAGTTTTGAAACTCCTAAATATCTCAAAAGACCAATATAAGCCTCCAAATTTACCATTTTACTAGTCATTTTCACTTTCAGCCATAGTAATTCAGAGAGCTCTGCAGAGAAGATGGTAGTCCATGTGAGGAAGCATCATTTTAAGATGAGCCGATGACATCAGCGCCTAGCTGACTACCCACCGCCGGTAAGTGCTTGACAAACTACCTTATGAATTTTGCAAATTTCAATTTTATGCATTTTCATAGTGTTTAGAGATCTTTTTATTTTGAATCACATCCAAGATTCCAAATCGCAACCTGTGAATCCTGTGTCACATTCAATTTTTCTCGGATCGCATCTAGTTTTTTCAAATTCCTGCATCACATCCAGGATACCCTAGATCGCATCTGGTTACATTGTTTTTGTCATGTTTTTAGTGAAAACCCATCAGTGCGTCGCACACTATTTACTTAGGGTCACACACCGTATTTAGGATCGCATCCTGTATTTTGGGGATCGCATCTTGTAAACTCAGTCGCATCCTACATTTCTAGGATTGCATCTGGCAGAATGGATCACACCCTTCTATTTTAGAATCGTATCTAGTCAAGAGACTTAGAATTTCAATCTTTCTGACCTGTTTGTTTGCTACAAACTTAGAATTACTTAGCTGATTAGGAGTCTGCCCCTTTGTAGATAGGATACTAACATATTGTCATTTTTTTCCAAAATAGACCCAGTTCTAGGTAGTCGCATTTCATTGATGGGTTTACCTGAGATCAGGGTAAACTATGGGTTGTTGACTGCTCTAGTTGAGAGATGGCACTCAGAGAACAACACCTTTCATTTACTAACTGGAGAGATCACAGTGACTTTGGAGGATGTCTAGCGGATACTATCAGACATGAGGTATTCTTTGAGTTGAGAGCTAGCGTGGCCATTGGTGTTGCACGTAGATTTTTCCAGGATGATACCATTGATCGGAGATATCTGTCGTGGGACTACATGGTCGATCATTATGATCATTTATCTATTTATTTAGCAGGTCTAGTAGGTGGCATCCTCATGCCAGATAGGGGTTGGCATGGATTTATGGTTGGTTGGGTGGGTATGGTAGAGCAGATAGTTACCCACCATCAGATATTTGCATGGGGTAGTTGTATCTTAGTTTACATGTATAGAGAATTGCATGAGATAGTATACCACTACACTCGGAGCATGACTGTAGGCATTCTTATTCTTCATATTTGGTCCTGGGAGCACATCCCTATGACATGGCTGATTGTAGATAGACAAAGGGCACTAGAGTAGCCCTATGTTTATATGTATGCGGGTCTTCTTCAGCAACCCCATCTAGGCAAGATCGAGTACTGGCACCACCTGTTCGATGATATGATAGAGGTCATTTGGAGGCCATATTTAGATTGTGAGGTGTGGACCTCAGATTCTTGGTAGGTGCCTTATTTATGTCAGAGTTAATATCTTATTAGCTGGACAAGATATATCATAGAGAAATTCTTGATTACCAGAGTGCTAAGGCAGTATGGTCGTCGATAGGGTAGGATAGAGGACATTACTATATATGCCCAGACCAGAGATGAGACACCATTATGGGGTGCACAATTGACGTATGAGATAGCACACTAGGAGATCTAAGATATGGTGGCAGTAGACTGGGATCTTTGTCCCGGTGTAGCTAATGTAGGTGTGTCAGATGAATATGTTGTTGAGACGCTTTAGTACCCCTTCCCTCGGTTCACTATTCTTGAGGAGATTATTCCTTGTATAGAGGAGCCTTTAGGCTATGATCCAGATGATCGACCATTCAGGGGTAGGGGAGGTGCGCAGAGAGACAGGGCTCCTGGTAGGCATGGAGGGCATGATGGTGGTAGGGATGGAGGTAGGGATGGTAGAGATGTTAGGCGTCCTCCTCCCAATGATGGTCCTAATGGATATGATAGAGGAGGTGGTGGTGAGGCTGTCGATATAGGTGTAGCTAGTGGTAGTGGTAGTGGAGAGGGTCAGCATACCCAATTCAAATTTGTAGCTCCCCAAAGAGATCCTGGTCTACTCCTTACTAGGGACCAGCAGAGATAGAGATAGCAGGGGTCATAGGATAGACCACAGGATAGAGGACAGGATAGGTCCCAGGGGCAGGAGACAAGTAGAGACGGAGATCCTCTATCCAGGTGTGAGCAGGAGAGGGAGCAGCTTTGAGTGAGGATTATAGCATTGGAGGCTTGAATTACTACTATTGATGCCCTAATGGTAGACAGGGATATATAGCTTGAGCAGCTGAGAGCAAAGAGGGACAGGCAGGGTGAGATGCTTAGAGATGAGAGAGATGCACATGCTTGGACAACAGTCCATCAAGGGTAGAGGGATACTTATTATTATGCCTTGTACCATAAAGTAGTGCCTGAGGGTCAGAGACCTCCTTCTTTTTCTCGAGTGACTCAGTAGTTAGACGGGGCCATGCCTCTGCTAGTAGCTCCTTTTGTACCACCTCCTCCTCCTCCTCCTGATCAGGGAGAGGGGGCAGGACAGAGTTGATTTTTTGTACCATTTATATGTATATCTTGACATTACATTTTGTATATCTGGATCCTACTGAGATCCCCTCTTTTGTATATCTAGATCCTTTTGAGGTCCATTTTTGTAGATGACATTCATACATGTATATCTGATTCATTTTGGCTCACTGATACAATGATACTCTTTATGCATACTATTCCATATTTGATCTGTACCATGTTATGATGATATATATCTGATGCAGCTTCTTGATTCTGACATGTTTCATAAGTTCTTTTTGCTTTCATAGATGTGGTAAATGTATCTTGCACATGTGATGATATCTTGGTCTCTTGATGTGTTAGCTTTTAGAGGATAACATCATTTTATGATTGAAGTGATGAGTCATTACTGATATAAATATGTTTTTAAATGATACACATGTGAAAATGCAAATGTATGTTTATTTTGACTTTCCCTTATGCAAAATAGATGTATGGATGCACTTAGGATGAAAAAGTAAAATGCAATACATGGATGCTTTATTTTTGTATTTTCTTGTGTCTTATTTTCAATGAATGCAAAATGTATGCTATGGATGTGCAATGATATAGATATCAGTAATATGGATGATTTAATTAACTTGATGTTTAGAAGAAGATAGAAAGCATTTTTTAGCACAAAAAGTCTTTATGCATTTACTATTTTATAAATGTATCATGCAATCTCTAAATGCAACTATATGCAGACTCTTAGGACTTTGTCACTGGTATGCAATATATATAGCTCTTTATCATCATTGGGCACTTTTTGGAATGGATACCACCTGATTGTACAACCACCACTAATACCCATTGATATTATGAAAGTATGAATACTATGTTTTATTGAAATGTCAGAAATAGACTTAGGCATCAAGGCATAGGAGCCAGGATAAAAAAATAGTCACCTTCCTTTTTAATATACCAGATTCTAGTTAAGGTAAGATATTGGACCCGCAATGACTTTAAAAATTCGTATCCTTGGGTATATTATGATTCATATACCTTAGTAAGAACCTGGATTAGAAAATAGACAAGGAAATTATTTCAACATCACTATAGTCTACACATAACGAAGATCGAGATATATGCGGCTATCCACCCATAGTGGCAGCTCTTACCATAAACATCCAAGTTAGGTGAAATTTATAGGATCATTTGGAACAATCACCATACATAGAAAGCCAAGAAAATATTATACCCCCTATCCTTGTCACTCTTTGTCTTTGCACAAACATCATTGAGGAACTAAGAAGACACAAGAAATCATCAATTGTGAATCCATAAAATAAAATTTATAATTACTTAGATGCCTCTAGTTGAAAACATCATCAGGACATAAAAGAATCATAATCAAACCAATATCAAACTATGTGTTTAAGATAGTACTTGTTCATTCATATGTCAAACATAGTAGAGATTCATCAATCATAAAATTATAATACAAGAAATACAGTGTTCCATGTCTGTGCATTAAGAGGGAATTCATTCGTGTTTGCAATCCAATAGAGTCTTGTAGGAACTCTGTTAATATAAATTTTGTGTCTGGATATGTGATGTTTGCAAAAGACACCCTTGTTTTGGAAAGTGACATTGTTTTTCATGTATCAAGAAACATTGGGTTCATGAAGAAAACCATCCTAAAGTAACCTAGCAACCGCAACCTACCATGCCAGTAAAGATGCCCCTAGTGGAGAATGACTTATTCCTAAGACATAAAGATAGACAAATCCCAAGCGAGGATAAGATAGCCATTTAGGAAGATGAAGTTATCATATGAACATAGGAAAAATTTATGAAGGCCTAGTATTAGTAGTGCATTGATAGATGGAGCGCAGAACACAAGTGATGCCTGATTGCCAGGTTTTCACCGCTTGGCAAGACCTTTTCTTTCTTTTTGCTACCAAGATGCCTGTTTTATCAGGTGCTCATCAAGGCACTTTTCTCTTTTTTCAATTTTTTTGCTATTTTTTCTTTTTTGAATGTTTTTGTAGTATCAAGGCACCTATTAACCAGTTTTTCACCAAGGATACCCTTTCTGTAGGATCTTTTCCACTATTTTTAGATTTCTTCAAGATCAATTTTTTGAATGTTTTTGGTATTTTGCAAGAACTTTTTGTTGTACAAGCTCTGCTAGCTGAACATCAAGCATAGAACCACTTCAAATGCAGAGTATTGATAGGATCTGGAAGAACATCTCCCTTAGGCATAGCTAATTGATTATATCTCTAGTCCCAAAAGTAGCAGTGATTACATAAGGTCCCAGCCAGTTAGGTTCAAATTTTCTTTTTTGCTCCCTGTTAGGCTGGTTCTTAGGATTCTCCTTGAGGACGAGATCTCCTACTTCAAATTTGCATGGTTTGACCTTCTTATTGTAACCTTTGGACATACATTCTTGGTAAACTTTTAGGTGATTGAATGCTTCTTGTTTGTGCTCATCTAGTAGGTCTAAAGAATTCACCCTATCTATGTGGTACTGCTCATCAGTAACAAGGCCTTGTAAAGATATCTGCAAAGATGGGATTTCAACCTTAATAGGTAGTACTACTTCAATGCCATATACTAGAGAAAATGGTGTGGCTCCAATTGGTGTTCTGATGCTTGTTCGGTAGGCCCATAGTGTTGGATTCAGTTGTAGATGCCAGTCTCTGCCAGACTTACTTACAGCTCACTGTAGGATCTTGAGAATATTTTTATTGGATGCCTTAGCCTGTCCATTACCTTGAGGATAATAGATTGAGGAGCAATGTTGAGTGATATGGAACTGTTCACAAAGATCGTCAATGTCTTGATTTTTAAATTTGCCCCCATTGTCTGTTACAATTGAAGAGGGTATCCCATATCTATAAATAATGTAGTTCAAAATGAACATAGCCACCTATTTGCTAGTGGCTTTGATTAATGGCATAGCTTTGACCCACTTTTTGAAATACTCAATGGCCATAATGATGAACTTGTGTCCATTTGAAGAGTTGGGATATATTTGTCCAACCAAGTCAAAGGCCCATTGCTAAAATGGCCAATGTGTTATTAAAGGTATAAGTTCTCTGGCAGGAGCATCGATAAGGTTTCCATGTGTCTAGCATTTAAGACATGCTTTTGAAAATTGAATAGCATCTCTCTCCATGGTAGGCCAATAATAGCTTTCTCTAAGTAGTTTATTGGCTAATGAAAAGTCGTTCGAGTGTGATCCACATATACCTTCCTGGACATCTTTTAATGCTAGATCGGACTCTTCAAGTTCTAAACACTGAAGAAGTGTACCGTCGAGACTATGTTGATATAGTTTGTTAGTTATGAGGATGTAACACAATGCTATCCTAATCAGGGATCTTTTCTCATTTCTAGATAGATTGGTAAGAATAGTTTGGTCGGAAAGGTAAGTAATGATATTGGCATACCGAGATTGGTCTGGGGTATTCAAAGCACATATTACCTAGTATTTAGAGGTATCAAAGGCAGGATAGGATAGTTCTTCCACCAAGAAGTTTTAGTGGAATTGATGTTCTTCTAGTTGTAACATGGATGCCAAGGTAGCCATTGCGTCAGCAGCTTTGTTCTCTGATCTTGGTATCTGTTGGAAGGTGATGAAGACAAAGTATTTTGTCAGGTCATCAACTATTTGCTTGTAGGGCATCAACTTCTCATCTTTTGTTTGATACTCTTCATTGAACTGATTGATAATTAGTTGGGAGTCACCATACACATGTAACTCTATGATCTTCCATGCCATAGCTAGCTTAAGGACATTTACCAATGCTTCATATTCTGAAATATTGTTGGTGCATGGAAACATCAATTTGTAAGATTTGAGAATCTTGTAGCCTTGAGGGGTTATGAATAGGACCCTTGCTCTAGAGCCTTGTTGAGTGAATGAATCATCAAAGTACATCTTCCATGGATATTTAGTGAGATGCATGATTGTTTCATCAAAAAATTCAATGATTAAAGGTTCATCATCCTAGAGTGGTGAATCAGTCAATTGATCTGCAAGGACATTTCCTTTGATAGCTCTCTGTTCTACATATTCAATGTCAAACTCACTTAGAATCAGGACCCATTTTGCCAAACGTCCTGTTAATGTTGTTCTACTCAAAAGATATTTTAGAGGATCAATCTTAGAAATGAGCTTTACGGTATGAGAGAGCATGTAGTGCCTTAATTTTTCTGATGTGAAGACGACTGCCAAGCATGCTTTTTCAATAATTCTATAATTGAGCTCATAGGTGACCAATGTTCTACTAATGTAGTAGATAGCTCTTTCTTTCTTGGTTTCATCTTCTTGTGATAGTAATTCTCCTAGGGATGTAGTTATATCTGAAATGTATAGGAGTAAGGGTTTTCCATGAATAGGTTCCATAAGAATAGGTGGAGTGGCCAGGTATCCCTTCAATTCTCTAAAGTTTGCTTCACAGTGTTCATCCCATTTGAAGGTAACCCCTTTATGTAGTAGCTTAGTAAATGGTTGGGCCTTATCTGCAAGTTGGCACATGAATCTCCTGATGGACTAAAGTCTCTCTTGTAGTGTCCTCATTTGACAGATATTATGTGGAGGAGCCATCTCTATAATAGCCTTCACCTTTGTAAGATCTACCTTGATTCCCTTCACGGATACTATGAATCCTAGGAGCTTCCCTGATTAGACCCCAAAGGCACATTTCTTAGGGTTGAGTCTGAGTTGGAACTATTCCATTTGATCCAAGATCTTTCTTAGGTCAGCAATGTGAGTACCTCTTTCTTTGGATTTAGCCAATGTGTCATCAACATAGTCCTCCATGTTCTTGTGCATCATGTCATGGAATATTGTTGTCATGGCTCTTTGATATGTTGCACCGGCATTCTTTACCCCGAAAGGAATGACATTCTATAAAAAAGTGTCGCATGCGCATGTGAATGCGGTTTTCTCCTGATCCTCAGGGGTAATTTTGATTTGATTATAGCCTGAGAATCCACCCATTAAAGAATACATCTGATAGCCTGTTGTAAGATCTATTATCATGTCAATGTTAGGTAGAGGGAAGTCATCTTTTAGACATGCTTTGTTTAGGTCTCTGAAGTACATACAGATCCTGATAGATTTATTAGATTTAGAAATGGGGACCACATTGGAGATCCACGCTACATAGGCAATGACTCAAATAAATCCAGCTTTCAACAGATTTTATAGCTCTGCTTTTACCAACAATGCAACATGAGGATGCAATTTCCTAAGTTTTTGTTTTATGGGCTTGATCTCGGGAGCTATAGACAAGTGGTGCATGATGAGATTAGGATCTAGCCCTAGCATATCAGTATAAGACCATGAAACTCTAATCTTCTTCTCTTTCAGGAACTCTATGAACTGTCTTCTCCTCTTCTGATAAAGATTGTGCAAGATGAACTATTTGAGGATTTTCAACAGTGCCCAAGTTTACTAGCTGTGTTGGTTCAATCAGTATTGAAGATCTTTCCTGAAAGTGTTTAGGGAGGATATCAAGAGTCTCATCCTTTGGCACCTTGGAGAGGTTTTCACCATTGGATACATCTTTTTTCTTTACTATTTTTGGTTGTGATACTGCCACAAAGTGGTGGGTGCCATCCCCACCACAGTTTTTACTTCCTAACAAGAGTTTTCTGCGGTATCATATCTTGTGTTATGTGTTTATTACTTTCATGAATTTCACCATCAATCCACTTTTTCTTTTTATTTTTTAGTTTGTGAATAAGAAACTCAATATCCTCCTGTGACATGTTCTCACTCCTTGCATTCGTGGAAGAAGGGTAAGGTTCACAAGAATTGAGATAACAAGATAGGGTGTGGTCATTAGAAAAGTTGAGGATAGGAGTGGGATTTGTTTCAGTCCAATTAATTAGGTTGGGAAGTACCAATGTTAAGGAGTCAGTCTCTAGGAAGGATAGCATCATGTTAGAATCAAAACCATTAACCAACATGACATGATCTGTTAAGTTAATTTCTTCAATATTTAAATCAATAAGAGTGAGATCGTCGTTAAAAGGGTCATTTTTAGTTATATGCACACCAAACTCTAGCAACTCATCAATAGAAATATCATCATCATCTCTCTGTAAAAGGAGGCTTCTTTCTTGTAGCCTATGAAATTCTTCTAGACTTAGGTACTCACCAGTGTCTCCATCAATGATCAAGGGAATGAACTCTTCTTCTACTTCACGAGGATCAGTATCATTGGGAGGAGTGTCAGATTGTTTACTAGGAGCTGAGGGAGCCACAAACATGTGAATTGTATCTATTCTGATATCTTCAGAGGTGATAGATAGCCGATCCCATTCATAGTCATGAGAGTCTGTGACATCATCATCAAATCTGTTTAAGTATTCAGCAATGGTTATTTGATGTACTCGATTAGTTGTTTGTAGATCAAAGTGGGGTAGATCGAGGACATGTGAAACTATGACCAATTTCCCCCAGTTAGGATGTAAATTTTATGGTTGGGGTATCTCTTGAGTGATTGTCACTATGGTGTCTCCTACCTCTTGAATGGGAGGTTGTACTAGCAATGGAGTGTGAAGATCTTGTGGTACTTTAAAGTTGGATACATAGTGTTCTCCTTGGTAGCTGGGGTCCTGTGCACCAAAATGTAACAATATTTCATAGGACCACTACTCTAGTTCATCTGTTTCATCACTCCCTTTATCTAAGTGTGGACTCTCTATCAAAGTGGGTTTATCAGTTTTAGTATTGAAACCCAGTCCTATTTTATCTCTGGTATTCCAGAATTCCATGGGTATAAGTTCAATAAGCCCTTGTCCTATATCATTTAGAGGTCCCTTTCTTTTGTAACCCATTTGTGTGAGGAAATCATATCCCTTTCCATACTATTCTGGGGATAGCTTCACATGTTTGACCTCAGTCTCCACCGGTTCTCCCTTGTAAAGCCATTTCAAGACTGCTTGTTCTTCTGTGTTATCTGAAGAAGATGTGGAAGCTTTTATCATTCCAGTTTCTTTGTGTACTTCTGTCTCCTGGGATGCTATAGGTGTGAATGTTGATGAAGGTTTTCCATAGGATCTTGGTGACACCAGAATTTTTTTCAGTGAGGGAGTTAGGTCTAGCTTGTACTCTCCCATATCTATTTCTTCAAGTTTCAAGGTTTTGCTAAAACTCTTCATAACCATGTCCTTAGTAGTTTCAGGAGCAACTGCATCCATAGCTTCCTTGTTGTGCGGGATCATGCTACCTTCTTTGACATTGTTGCAAGTTTAGTTAGCATCTATAGGAATCATCACCTCCACCCCATTATGTGGTAATTTTATGCATTGGTAGTAAGTGGATGGTACAGCTTGCATCTCATGAATCCATGGTCTCCCTAGTAGGATATTGTAGGCCAATGGTAGATCAAAATCTTGACATATGATGTTCCTCTCAATTGTTCCAACTCTGATAGGTAGAATAATAAGGCCTCTAGAGGACCTTTCTTCCTCATCATAAGCTTTGATGGTTATCTTAATTCTAGATTCAATTGTTTGTTCTGAGAGACCCAGTCTCTTGATTATATCCAGTGTACAGATATTCAATCATGTGCCTCCATCTATCAATATGCATCTAACATGGGATTTATGAATAAGGACTTCAATATGGAGGGGTTGATTATGTGGATGCGTCAATAACTTGTCATTCTCTTCAGAAAAGGAGAGGTAATGTGGCACTAAGATGTGATTGACCATCACTTGGAACTTGTTTATATAAATATATTTTGGAACATTAGCAGCGTGTAGGGCTTGTTCTAGGATTTCCCTATGTATTGTGGATACCTTGATCAACTCAAAAATAGAAATTTTGGTAGAGGTTTGTTGCAATTGATCTACCAAGTCATATTTTTCTCCAGGGATAGTGACTATGTGTTTTGTTGCCGGTTTAGGAATATTTACAATAGGAACCTTGGATGTTGACGTTGATTTCGGTTTTGGAGGTCCTTTGATTGTAACCTGTGCTTGGCTCCTTGTTACAGAATTTGAGTGAAATGAGACAACTTTGATTGTGACTACATTGATAGATTCAGTTTTGATGTCAAGCATATTAATCACATTGTCATTTTTGGAATAGGTGTAGTTTACCTCATTACTCTTCTCTATAGATGTCTCTCCTTGATTTTAATTAGGAAAGGGTTTGTTGAATGTTGTATGATCCTCATTGGTAGTATGTCCGTCTACTTTGATCTTACCTCCTTTGATGAGGTCTTGAATGGCATCCTTAAGTTTGAGGCAATTATTAGTCTTGTGTCCCTTGTTTTTGTGGAAGACACAATAGGAATTATCATCCCACCACCTGGGTTTTACCATTGGTTCCCATGGTTTAGAATCGGGAATTGTAAGAACTTTGTTATCCAACAGTTTTTTTAGAATAGTCTCAAGAGGCTCTCCCAAAGGAGTGAATGTTCTTTGGGGTTTTGAATTCCATGTTCGTCCCTTGTTATTATCATTGTTTGAATTGGGGACGGAAGGTGTTACCTTAGCATCCTTACTTTCTTGCATGCCATTAGTTAGGTTGAATACCTCAGGTTTAGGATTAATGTTAGTGGCATCAACCACTCTGTCATTAACAACATTTTTGTTTTGTTTCCACCATTTAGGCTTGGAGTTGGAGTTGTTGGTCTTGTTTTTGTTTTGAAGGGTAATCTCTCCCCTTTTGACCATGACTTCTTCAATACGGAGGGCATTTTTAATCATTCTATCAAAGCTTGGAGAGTCTTGCATTTGCAACGCATAGTTCAATTTAGGTACCAGATTATTAACGAATGTCTCCATCTTATCTATTTCGGGAATGGCCCTTGAATATCGTGCAAAAATATTCTTCCATCTTTGTAGGAAGTGTGTAAATAATTCTCTAGTTCTTTGTTTGGTGTTACATAGGTCCATCATAGTTACATCATGTTGGATGTTGTAGGAGTAATGTTGAATGAACCATTGGATTAACTCCTTGAATGTCTTGACATTGGGGTTTAGTTTTGAGAACCACTTCATGGAATTACCTCCCAAACTTCCTAGAAATAGTCGCATGAGGTATGTGGCTTCGTGCATGTATTCTATGCTTAGAGCACAGAATTCCCTTACATGGTCATGTGGATCAGTTTCTCCTGTGTATTTTTCATACTTTGGCCTTCCCATGTTGGGGGGAAACAGGACCATAATGATACTTTTGTCAAAAAGAAATGGACAAATGGCATCCAAAGAGTATTGTGTTTTGGGTTTCTCCTCTCTTGTTTGAGGTTGGTGAGCTCTGTTTGCATCAAATTGAGTTGTTTGTTGAGAATAGATATCGGATTTGGTACTTGCTTTTCTTTGAGCTTTTCCACGTCATAATCTTTGGGTAATTTAACACCTATAGACGCTAGATGGAGGAAGTATTTTTCTTTATCCTCATCAATCATTCTTTCCATTATCTGGTGAAACCTCTTGCTTTGTTTGAGTTTTTCATATTCTTCTTTAGAGATTTCATCCTCACTACCAGATTCAAATAAAGGACGTTCAAACTTGGGTTCTTCTTCTTCATCAGTATCTTCAGGTTTTTGGTGTTTTCCATTGTTATAGTCCTCAAAGGCCTCACTCCATCTGCGATTATCACTATCCATTTGAGAGGAATCTAGCTTAAGAAGGGAACTATGAGAAGATTCTCCTTGAAAGTGTGGTGTTTTAGGAGGCACTTTCGATCGTTTAGTTGTGTACTTGTTGTGTCTCATGTTAACCATGAATTTGTTTCTCAACTTTGTTAACATTTCCCAATGGTGCAAGTGAGAGTTTCAGATTGTTCAAGTGGGCATGTCTAGGTAAAAGTAACTGTTTGTTGGTGGATATAAATGATTCTAGCATCAAAGGGTTAGAATGCCTTGATAGTGAGCTGGGAACCAAGTTTTTGGTAGAAAGGGGGTAGACCACACGTATTGAACTGATCGTGAAAGACTGACTAAGCACGCAAGGTGGATGTTTTGAAATTGTTTTGAAATCAAAATAGGGAGACCAGAAGAGACAATACGAGCCAGCTAAAGAGCTAAAAGGGTATCCTAGTCAACTGATACTTTCTAAGAAAAATATCTACAAGTACCCATTGCCCTGAATGCAAGCTCCTAGATGCAAGCCTCTGATGGTACCAGATGCAATCCTAGAATCTAGATGCGACTGTGTGCTGACTAAATGCGATCCAGAATACCAAATGCGAACCTAAATACTACATGCGACTTTGGAAATACAAGATGCAACCTTATGATGTTTTTGTCAATTTTGGTCAATTCTGAAAAGTTCATTTTCAAAGTGTGTGAAGTTGCTTATTTCCAGATTGCATTAAGAGGCATCGTAAGGTGTGAAAAACACTTGTACTCCAGGGTTTGAAATTTGTTGATTGTTTTGAGGAGCTTATTTTTTTAATGATCTTTTGAACACATCAAATAGTTTTGCATTGTTATGGAGGTGAAACATACACTCATCTATTCCTATTCTCTAGGTGGAGGATGAAAATCTTTGCTTGTTGACTCAGGTACACACTCAAATGCTAATCAAAATACAGCCATCACCAAGCATGCAATGGCTCCAGTCATGATGTTGTATTAGCCAACTCCAAACACAAGTGAGGGCACAATATGATGAGTGTCTTGGGGAAATTAATTTTTTCCTTGCACAAAGATTATCACCCTTTCAAGGATGAATCAGGAATTCTTTCAGTTGAAGTTGTTGTAGATTATTGGGCAATCCGTTCAAAATTGTCCCCCATAGAATTGCACAAGGCAAAATTGAGGCGTATAGCCCTATGAGTACCTGAATATATGTAGTCTCACAAGAAAGATTCAAGTGGCTCTGCTCTACATATACCTAGATATGTTCAAGGAATGATGTTTAAATTCCAAGAACAAAACTAGTTCTGTCTTCTGAGGCTTTACCCTATGAGGAAGCAACTATTTATAGTGAGTTGGAAGGGTTGGCGTAAAACCTGTCCTCACTTGGGTCATTCCTGAGAGATTTTTTCCTCAACCGGCAGGCCCTCTACTATTTAAGTATATGTAACCAGGATTGGCGAGCTTTGGATGTCTAAATTTCTGATTCTTCCGAAGAAGAAGAGCATAATCTCCTAATCTAAATCGTTTTCTCCCAAAACACATAAAGCAAAGTTCATTCCTTATGTACGCCTCTCTCTCCGGTCCCCACAGCTTTCCAAAGGTGAGGGTTAGTAGCAAAGGTTCACAAATGAATGCAAATCAAGTATACAATGACTACTAAATGAATAACAAAAATGTGAGCAACAAAATATACAAGCAAGAGAAAGGAAGACAAATGAATGCAAACCCCACGATGCTTGAAGCTTCTATTGTTTCTCTCTACTCCTTCTGAAAGTTTGCTCTTGATGCTCAGTATTGGCGAGGCAGCGTCTATGACTTGAGAAGCGTCAAGAATTTGATAATTAAAATGGGTGTGTGATCGCAAGATGGCCTGAATTCTAGAACCAAACTGACGGAGTAATGGCGCACAAGAGCTTGAAATTCTGGATCCTTCAAATGGTTATAAAGGGTTTATTAAATAGGAATTGGTGATTAAATGAATGGTTGAGATCAATCCCATAGATGGGGAGATGAACGGTTGAGATCAAAAGGAACAGGAGAGGTCCTCAGTAAACTCCACCTCTTCATTTGGTAAAGAGGAGATAGGGTTTGGTTAACTAAAGAGCTAATTATGAGTTACCCTTTTGAACTGAAGAGGTGGGTGAAGTTACCCATGTGGACTGGAGAGATGGGTGGAGTAACCCATGTGATCTAATTGGAGTTATCTCATTGAAGATAAATTAGTATTTAATTCATTTATTTATTAATTGTTTTCAACATGTGAGATAATTGAATTCTTTTTTATCAAGAATTGCTTTATTTGATGAAATTAAATTAATTTAATTGAAATTAATTTAATTGGAAGAATTTAATTAGTAAGTTTAAATATTTGGATTTAAACTATAGGAAATTGAGTTTAATTAATTAAATAATGATAATTTAATCAATTAAAGCTTAATTAATTAAATAAAATTAATTATTTAATTAATTTCAGGAATTGGATTAGATGATTTGAGGAATGAATTTAGAAGAAAATAGATGATTAATTAATGATTAAAAAACTATTATTTAATCGATGAAAATGAGTGTTTTTAATGTAAAGTCGCAAGCCTGTCCATTTTAGGGTGTCTACATTTGCCCCTCTTTGATGCAATGTGACTTGTCGTAGTGTGTCAAAGATTATTTGATTTTTCCCCAGCTTGCCTTGGCATTTAGTAGGTGTATTTATGCCCCCTCAATAAATTTGAGCGAAAAGTCACTAGACGAGTGTTAATTTGTTGAAACTGCAATTTGTAGCACTAGGTAGCTGACGGATCTGAAAAATAGTTTAAAATGCCCCTGTAATTGACCTTTGAAGTTTCCAGGGACCGAGAAGAAATTTCAGAGCTCCTAGGTGAAATTAGGGTTTTTGGAACCCCTATAAGTAGCTAGGAGAGCCCTTCATTTGTCACTTTGCGAATTTGAGCTCTAAATCTCTTGGTAAGTTTCTTTATTATTTTCTGCTTCATTTTCTCCCTTCTTCGAGTGATGGCGGGTCTTACAGGCATTATTCACATTTCCAATCAAGTCCGTTCATACCGTCAGCCTACTGGTTCTGGATGTCTAGTGAGTTACCTCGTGTTGCATGTCATTAATTGTGTGAATTTTAGCATTTAAATTTTGTAATTTTTGGAAAAAAATTTACCTTTGCCGCTATTGCCTGCGGTTTTGCCGCAATTGTGGTTTGGATGCCGCAATTGCCAGTTCTAAGCCGCACTTGATAAAAGTGTCACAGTTGCCTCTTTTAATTGCCGCATTTTCATTTTGTGTGCCGCACTTGTTGTTTGTGTGCCGCAATCACATAAAAGTATCGCACTTGTCTATGTTTAATGTCGCAATTGACTTTTTAACACTGTCTACCTGATTTCGTTGTCAGTTACCTGCTTGTTTTTGCTTCTGTTATGTTCCTCGATATCTGAAACTGATAATTTTCTATTTTATTGTACTCTTTACAGTTTGTCGGGTGCATTTTGCGATGTCAAGAGTCCAGGCCAGCGGGACTCGTTTACATATTCCAGCTTTCGGAGGATGAGAGGTCAGTACTTCGGGACCTGGGTTTATATTGGATCTGTTACATGCCTAAGATCATGACCAATAGAGGTCTGATCTCCACTCTTGTAGAGCGATGGCATTCTGAGACCTGCACCTTCTGGCTTCCTACCGGGGAGTTCACTGTGACCTTGGAGGATGTGTATCGCATCCTCCAACTCCCTATCCAGGGCGAGTTGGTGGAGTACTCCACTCATACTGATGTACCTACTTTGTCCGAGCTCACTGGACTACCTCGGGATCAGCTCAGGCTGGCCGGTGGTTATGACATTCCATGGTCTAGATTTGGATTGGGTTTAGATAGACTATCCACACTACTGGGTAGTTTGATTTATGGCATCCTTTTCCCTGATCGGTGTCAGCGTGGGTTTTCTGTTGGATTTGGCAGTGTCCTTCAGAGTATGGTCTGAGACCATACTATTTTTGTGTGGGGCCCATGCATGTTGGCACATGCATTTCCATATGATGTACGTGGCTTACCTTGATGGTAAGTCACTCGGTTGTGGTGCCACTTTGTTACAGATTTGGGCGTGGGAGCACATTGTTGTCTGTCATCCTATGGGTGCCCGTGCTCTCCCAACCAATAGGCCGTATGTATATATGTGTGATGGTGCTATTTTTCAGACCCATATGGGTCATCTTTCTTACTAGCGATAGCAGCTAGACATGATTCCATACTTTATCTGGCGACCTTATAGAGATTGTCCTATTTGGGATGGGGAGGACATCCATCTCCCATTTTTTTGACAGCGTCGGTACCTGATTGGCCGTGTGAGTGATCATGTGCACATGATCAATTTTCATAACACCAACAGGGTGTTACAATAGTTTGGAGAGTAGCAG
Organism: Thuja plicata; assembly: GCA_018584345.1. Classification (NCBI taxonomy): domain Eukaryota; kingdom Viridiplantae; phylum Streptophyta; class Pinopsida; order Cupressales; family Cupressaceae; genus Thuja; species Thuja plicata. The sequence goes on from MU227491.1 coordinate 1,921,875, forward strand.
GACGTGTCTGACTCATATGCTTACTTTGCTCGGAGGTCCCGGGATGCTTGTGTATGGGGTGTTGTAGTGTCACTAGATGCTACATGCACTGAGTTCTTCGGACTACTTCCTATTGTATGGACCTAGAGTTTGGCCACTGTTGATCCAGGTTTGTCTTTTTTTCTTTATTATGCTTATGTACTTCTTTTCTGCCCTGCAATTTTTGTGCTTGTACTTTACTTGTATACTTGTATATATCTGCTCTAGTTTTGATAGTTGACTTATCTTTTGTAGGTACCACTCCATAGTATGATGCTCACTAGTTGCAGCATCATCTTATAGATTTGACAGATGTTTCGCATCTTGTTCCCAGGACTATCATGCGGAGGGCTCGGCAGGTACGGCGCGGCAGGGGAGGCTATGATGGAGGGAGAAGAGGTGGATGGGGAGGGAGGGATGGAGGGAGAGATGGTGGATGGGGGGAGGTGGGAGAGATGGTGGTAGAGATGGAGGGTAGGGGAGAGGTGATGATGAGGGAGATGATCCTGGTCCTGGGAGTGCTAGTGGTGGTGTTAGGGCTGGTGGTGTTGGTAGTGGGGGTCATTCTGGTGCTCCCAGGGTTGGTTTAGGTACCATTCTAGAGGATGAGGAGGCTATGGAGGAGGAGGTACCTCAGTTGGTGTGCATGGTTCACTGATGGACTGTAGTAGTTTTGGCTCTGAGGGTTTAGGAGAGGGTTGAGATTGAGGAGGTAGACGTCGAGCTAGCTAATGTAGATGTGGAGGCTCTAGAAAAGTAGAGTGTAGAGACAGGGTCCTCAAATGGGAGTGGCCACAGTCAGAATAGCATTGGGGAGAGCGAGGAGAGCGAGGAGGAGCCAGTTAGATAGAGAGGAGGTGGGGGGCTAGGGAGCGAGGCAGCGGAGGGTGACATGGATGTGGCAATGGGAGGCATGGATGATGATCCCTCAGAGGTGGAGTGACTCTCTTAGTAGGTTCAGGATTTGCAGAGATGTCTTGCCTTAGCCGATGCTCATGCTACCATTTTAGAGGCCCGTGTGATAGCTGTGGAGGCTAGAGAGTGACAAGCTCAGACCGAGGTCCGTTCATTTATTGATAGTGTATAGGATTTTTCACAGAGGGATATCTTAGATAGATACTACAGATTTGGGTGAGAGGCCCAGTGGGAGATAGAGTATTAGAGATGCCACTATGAGGGCGTTGTTCCTGCTTTAGAGAGGATTCCCAGTTACACAGCATCCCAGAGACCTAGCAGGGCACAGCGTTCATAGAGCAGTAGTGTCAAAGCTCTGGGGTCCTCTCACAGGACCGATTCTGATATGCCTCCCCCTCGTGCCCCTCCTGGCGAGGGTGGGGGTAGCTCATGCTGATCATGTTCTTTGTACCATTTTTTCTAGTGATGCACTATACACACTGAGTTGTACTATTTTTGTATCTTGATACACTAATATATATATATATATATATGATTCACATGTTGATTACCTTCTGTGTCCAGACTTGCGACTTTTCATTTGTACTTAGATATTTTGATCTACATGAGATGCAGCTCTGTTTTGATATGATGTGCAATGGTTTTATTTTCTATATGTATGTTCTATATGATTTAGATGATGAGATGTATATTCAAAATGTTCTATTATGCAAACTCATGTATGGATGATTCTACTTGTCTTACGATACTGACCCGTCATGCAGGATGATGTAACTGGAATGTATGTTTATATGAGATGCTTTATGGATGCATGTGATGTTTATGATTTATCATGTATGCAAAACTATCATGTTATTTTTTTATTTTCTGATGCACTTTATGGAATGAATGCAATCTATTATGCACAAAATATATGAGTAATGCATGTTTTAGTTTAGAGAGATGTTAGTTTGGATAGATGTGCTCTGAGATCGATCTGATAGAATGTAATGATAGAAATGTTTCTCTTTTTTTCATTTTGTGGATTAATATGATATGATAGAAAGGATGAGTTTCCCAAGTTGCTTCCCCTATTCCAATAATTGTCATCATTGCATCTTTTTTTTTATTTTCTGATATTTTGAAAGAGCGTCGAATGATCCAGATCACATACCACCTGGATACCACCACGACCTCTTGATTGCGGAGGAAGTAGAGAGAGTGAATAGAAAGAGACCCATAGTGCACCCAAATATTGACCATCTGGATTCAACTATGTCCCCTTTTTGAAAAGAAAGAGAGCCAAGAGCACCCAGATATTTGACCATCTAGATATTGCTTGTCCTCTGAATTAATCTAAAACAAAGAAACCAAGATAGAACTCCTATGCACCCAGATTTTATCTGGATAACACTGTGAGCTCTTGATTTCTGAAAGGGAAAGCCAAGCAAACAAGATAGAACTCCTACACCCCTAGAGTCCATCTGGATAGCATCATGAGCTCTTGTTTGCAAACATAAAGAGAAAGACCATAGAAACCAAGATAGAACTCCAAAACAACTCAGAGTCCATCTGAATGTTGTTGCAAGCTCTTGATTCTATAAAGCAAACAAGAAAAATAAAAGAGAAGGAATGTCCAATTCTTTCCTAGGTTTAAGCTCAGATTGTGGAACTGTGCGGCTGCCAAATAAGTGACAGTGCCTATCGCATTTATCCTAAATCATCATGGCCCTGAAATTGAAGTGAACATTCAACAGACAGTAATCAAAGAAAAATAAGTTATGATCTATCATAGCTACTCTCCTCACATGGTGGATCCTGGAGTAGCATAAGAACGTAACTCAAAAATATAGATTGACATCTGACTGACTTGACTGACCTAGTCAACATTTTTGCGTGGTTCCTCGATGCAGTGGGTTCTCTTGATTGGCTCAACTCTTTGGATGGGCTTGTTTGGCTTGTTTCGATTGATCGTGTTGGCAGCTGAATAAGCTGTGTCAGATGGGCCAAATGCTTGTTCACAAAGCTCATGATTGTGACAGTAATGATTGATAGATTTGATTGACCTGATCGTATTGGCAGTTGATCAAGTTGTGTCGGATGTGCCCAATGCTTGTTTAGAAAGCTCATGATTGTGATAATTTTATTTGATAGATTTTGATTTGATCAATTTGGCAGCTGATCAAGCTGTGTCAGATGGGCCCAATGTTGATTTGCAAAGCCAATGATTGTGACAATTGATTGGTTGGGCATGTTTGCCCCATGTTTTCTTTGATAACCAAGTTGGTTTTATTACTTTGGGATTTTGCAATTTTTGAATGTTTTTTGATGAAGATTGATTTTCTCTTGATTTTTGATCTTTTTAGGATTTTTGATGAGTTTTCTGATTTTTAGGATTTTTTAGAACTTTTGGAATTTCCCCCTAGTCTGGTGGACCAATAAGTAACCATGGGTAAGTGCTTTGTGCTCATGGTGGATTGTGCTTCTGGATATTGCTTGGGATAGTCAGTCTTGCATTTTGAAGTGGGCTTAAGCCTTTGGAGCTCATTGATGGTGAAGCTAGTTTTGAACACTTGGTGCCTGTTTGCCAGATTTTCACCAAGGTACCTACTCAATAGTGCCTAATTGCTAGGTTTTCACTGAGAGAGCGATGTTATTTTCTCTTTACTTTTTTGCTTTTTTTTTTGCTTTTTTTTATTGTCACCAAGGCACTTGATTGCCAGGTTTTCACCAAGGTAACTTTTGTATTTTTTTATTTTTTTGGTATTTTCTAGATATGTAGATGAATGCCTTAACCATAGAGACCTTTAAGGGTAGAACCTCTTTAAGTGCATGTTTTTGATGTAACCAGGGAGCTGATCTCCTTCTAGTGTTGCTAGTATGAATGCCCCACTCTGAGTAGAGCTGACAATAACAAATGGTCCTAGCCAGCTAGGCTTGAATTTACCAGGTTTGACTCGCTCTACTTGATTCTTCAGATTCTCCATGAGGACAAGGTTTCCTACCTCAAATGTTTATGGCTTCACCTTCTTATGATATTTCCTTCTAAGGCGATTCTGATATCCTTGTAAGTGGTCGAAGGCATGTTGCCTTCTTTCATCTAGTAACTCTAGTTCACTGAGCCTTGCCACTCTATAGTCTTCGTCTGAAACTAGGTTCTTCAATGAAATCCTTAGTGATGGGATTTCCACTTTGAGGGGTAATACCACCTCTGTTCCATAGACTAGGGAGAAAGGAGTTGCCCCCGTTGGTGTTCTCACTCTAGTTCTGTATGCCCATAATGCAGGACTAAGCTGTAGATGCCAGTCTCTCCCTGATTCGTTCACTGTTTTCTTCATAATCTTCAAGATTGTTTTATTCATAGCTTTGGCTTGTCTATTTCCTTGAGGGTAGTAAAATCAGGAGAACCCTTGTTTGATGCAAAACTGTTCACATAGGTCTTCAACATCCTTGTTCTAGAAAGGGGTACCATGATCCGTCAGGATTGTTTGGGGGATCCTGTATCAAAAAATGATGTGATTAAGCATGAACATTTCTATCTATTTTCCAGTGATGTAAGTGAGGGGAATTTCTTCCACCCACTTTATGAAGTACTCTATTGCTGCTATGATGTACTTGTGTCCATTTGCTAAAGAAGGTGTTATCTTACCCACTAGGTCAAATCCCCACATTGAAAATGGTAACGGTGAAGTGATGGGATTTAATTCTTGGGCTGGTGCATGGATGAGGTCTCCATGAATTTGACACTATTTGCACCTTTGGACATGCTTGTGCACATCTGTCTCTATTGTTGGCCAATAGTATCCCATGCAGATTATTTTCTTAGCTAAGTTGTTTCCACCTCCGTGGGTTCCACATATTCCTTCATGTACCTCGTACAAAGCTTCCATGGAAGTGAGACAACATAGTAATGTTCCATCGAGACTTCATCTGTATAGAGTAGTGGAGAGGATTGTATACCTAGAGGCTTGTCAGATGAGGGCTTTTCTCTGGTTCCTAGACAAGTTTAGGGGTAAGACATTGTTTTGGAGATAGTTATAGACATCTTGGTACCATGGGGATTCAGGACCAACAAGGACACAGACTGATTCTGTGATAGATGTTTGATGTGATGGCACCAAGAGTTGCTCCACTAGAAATTGGAATTTGGTATCATTTCCTGGCATATCAATCAGTGATTCTATGGTATCCATCGCATCTGCCACTTTTTTTTGTGCTCTTGGGACTTGCTTGAAGAGAATGTAATGAAACTTGGTGCGTAGTTTTTCCATATGTGCTCTGTAAGGTATTAGCTTCTCATCCTTGGTCATGTAATCATTGTTAACTTGGCTAATGACCAACTTTGAATCACCAAAGACTTCCAAGTTCTTGATTCTCCATTGAATGGCTATCTTTAGACCGATGACCAATGCTTCATATTCTGCTATGTTGTTGGTACATTGGAAGTTAAGTTTGAAAGACTTTGGAATTGTATCATGGTCTAGAGTGATAAGAACTATCCCTGCCCCTACTCCATGGTTTGTACATGATCCATCAAAATAAAGTTTCCATATCTCAATCACCGGTTGTAGTGTCATGATAGATTTGTTGGGGAAATCAGAGATAATAGGCTAGTGGTCTTGAATCGGTGCCTCTGCTAGTTTATCAGTGATCACTTGTCCTTTGATATCCTTTCTGTCCACATACTCAATGTAAAACTCACTTAAGATCATTACCCATTTTTCCAGTCTTCCATTGAGCACTGCTTTGCTTAATAGGTACTTGAGAGGATCAATATGGTCCACCAATTTAGTTTGATGACTCAACATGTAGTGTCTTAGCTTTTGGGAAGCGAACACAACTGCCAAGCATGACTTCTCTATTGGTGTGTAGTTTAGCTCATATCCAACCAATGTTTGTCTTAGATAGTAGATGGCCCTCTCCTTTCCTACCTCATCATGTTGTGCCAAAAGGACCCCTAACGCTGATTCTATTGCTGAGATGTATAGAAGCAATGGTCTACCTTGCACTGGTGGTACCAAGATAGGAGACTTTAAGAGGTAGTCTTTCAATATCTTAAATGCCTGTTCACATTGTTCTATCCATATGAACTTGATGTCTTTATGCAACATATGTTGGAATGGGTGGCACTTGTCTACCAGTTGAGCTATGAAGCATCTTATTGATTGGAGCCTTCCTTGTAACCCTCTTAGTTGTCTCAGGTTTGATGGTGGAGGCATGTCCAATATTTCTTTGACCTTTGCTGGATCCACTTCAATTCCTTTGTGTGATACTATGAACCCTAGTAATTTTCCCGCTGTGACACTGAATGCACACTTTTTTGGATTTAGTCAGACTTTGAATTCCTCCATTCTATCAAAGATAGGTCCCAAAACTTGTAGATGATCCTTTCAAAGTATGGACTTTGCTAGTATGTCATCGACATAATCTTCCATTATTTTATGAATAAGATCATGAAATATGGTTTTCATTTCCCTCTGATATGTTGCTCCAGCGTTCTTTAAACCAAATGGCATAACATTCCAACAATATGTTCCCCAAGGACATGTGAAAGCCATTTTGTGTTCGTCCTCTGGTGCTATCCTTATCTAGTTGTAACCTGAGAAACCATCCATAAGTGACAGCATTTCATGTCCTGCAGTTAGGTCCACTATTATGTCAATGTTTGGTAAAGGAAAGTCATCCTTGGGACATGCTATATTGAGATCCCAGAAATCTATGCAAATCCATATTTGACCACTGTGCTTTGTAACTGGTACCAAATTAGATATCCAATCTACATATGGTATAGGTCTGATGAATTTAGAGTCCAAGAGCTTTTTCAGTTATGCCTTGACTAATAATGCAATGTGAGGGTGCATCTTTCTTAGCTTTTGTTTGACAAGTTTTGCGTTTGGTAGCAATGGGAGATGGTGTAGCACCAACTCTGGATCTAATCCTGGCATGTCTAAGTAAGACCATGTGAAATTGATCATTCTTTCCTTGAAGAAACTGATGAACTGTTCTCTCTCCTTAGGGGTGAGATATTTCTCCAAGTAGATGTTCTTTGGGTTCTTGTCATCTTCCAAGTTGATTTCCTCTATCTCTTCGGCTAGTAGTGCTGATTTATCCTCTATTAAGGGGAGGAGTTCTCTCTTTCCATCTTCTAGCACCTTTGTGAGGTTTTCACTAGAAGATACGTCTTCTTTTAGCTTTTTATTCTTTTGTTCTTTTTTCTTTTGTAGACTGGAAAGAGGAGCTTCCTCCCTGAAGTATGCTACTCTATCTAGGTTGATAGAGAATCCTGCCTTGTGATCTCCTGATGGAATGCCTTCCCTTAGTCCCATGAAATGATCTATTGCCTCATCATTTTCAAAGACATCAAGATCAGGTGGTCCTTGTTGATTCCACTCTATAAGCTCAGGGTGTACAAGATAGACACTTTCACTACTGTTTGGCTTTGGTTAACTAAATGGGACTGCTGATATGGTGCCTACAAAATTGGACTGTGATGAGGACACACCACTTGAGGTCTGATGAATGATATGTTTTTCTATACAGGGTTGTTTGGTAATGCTCAGTTGCTCAAACAGGTCTGCTAGGTTTATGATAATATCAACTTGAGGGATATAGTAAGGGATTGACGGTTCAGAGTAATTGAGGGATTGCCACTCATACTCATTGGAGTCAGTCTCAAAGGAATGTTCATTTGATGTCTCACTTCCTTGGGTATCATTGATTTCTAAGTTTAGGTTTATTTGGGATTGTGTGGATCCCTCTTTGGCGGGCAACAACTATGCTAATATGTTTCTTATACATGCTCAATGTTGTGCCCCCGATGTATCTCTGTTATTTTCTCATGATTGACTTGAATGTTTTGAACCACAGGACTAGTGCTTTTTTGTCCATATCCCAAACCTCTAGTGTTTATTTGGGTTGGTGGGAGAGGAAATTCATATATGCCCTGTTTCCTTGCCCCCAGTCTGATTGTACCATCATATCCAAACCTTTGTATCATTATGTAACCATTACCATAGTTTTCCAAAGGTAAGGGTGGTTGGGCTGTCTCAGGGGAGTCTCTGTATAACCAAGCATTGATGTCTTGCTCAAAAGGATTCTCTTCCGCTATGTCCCCCCATCAAACAAAGGTTGTGGGTGGACATCTAAAAAGAACTGGCTACTGAGTTTCTGTTGCAACGACAGGTGGTGGCATACCATGAGTTCTAGGGCTTAAAGGCATGTGTGTCATTGTGAAAGCATCTTCATATCTATATTCACCACATCCTTTGTTCATGATGCATATCTTGCCTACTTTCTCTGTGACATCCTTAAGGTTTGAATTTGAAGAGGAAGAGATGCTTGCATCTTCATTAATGACTATCTTACATGTTTCTCATGTGACATCCTTGGGATTTGAATCTGAGGATGGGATGCTTGCATCCTAGTTTGATCGTACTTGGTTATCCGTGCTGATTTGGACTGCATTGCAATATTGGAAGGGATTGGGATCTCCCTCTATGATAATCTCCTCCCCTTGGTGAGGGAACTTGATGCATTGATGGTATGTTGATGGTACAGCTTGCATTTCATGTA
>MU227491.1:1969713-2009813 GCA_018584345.1 Thuja plicata
TGGTAGGGGTAGTGGGAGGGATGGTGGGAGAGATGGAGGATGGGGTAGGGGTGATGATAGAGGTGATGATCCAGGTCTCAGGGGTGCTGGCGGAGGGGTTAGGACCAAAGGTGGCCAGAGTGGGGATCACGTTGGGTTCACCAAAATATATTCCTCTCTTTTGTGATCTGTGGATTTCCAAAGCTTTCCAAAGGAAAGGGTTAGTATAAAAGGTTTCACAAATGATATAAACCAAATACACGATAATACTAAAATGAATAACAATAAAACGTAATAAATAAAATGTACAAGCAAGAGAAAGGAAAACAAATGAATGCAAACCCCACGATGCTTGAAGCTTCTATTGTTTCTCTCTACTCCTTCCAAAATGTTGTTCTTAATGCTCAGTATTGGCAGGGCAGCGTCTATGACTTGAGAAGTGTCAAGAAGTTGCTAATGGAAATGGGTGTGTGATCACAAGATGGCTTGAATGCTAGAACCAAACTGATGGAGTAATGGCGCACGAGAACTTGAAATATTGGATCCTTCAAATGGTTATGAAGGGTTTATTATATAGGATTTGGTGATGAAATGAATGGTTGAGATCAATCCCAGAGATAGGGAGATGAATGGTTGAGATCAAAAGGAACTGGAGAGGTCCACAGTAAACTCTACCTCTTCATTTGGTAAAGAAGAGATAGAGTTTGGTTGACTGAAGAGATAATTATGAGTTACCTTTTTGAACTGAGGAGGTGGGTGAAGTTACCCATGTGGACTGGAGAGATGGGTGGAGTAACCCATGTGATCTGATTGGAGTTATCTCTTTGAAGATAAATGAATATTTAATTCATTTATTTAATTGTTGTTTTCAACGTGTGAGATAATTGAATTCTTTTTTATTAAGAATTGCTTTATTTGATGAAATTAAATTAATTTATTTGAAATTAATTTAATTGAAATAATTTAATTAGTAAGTTTAAATATTTGAATTTAAACTATAGGAAATTGAGTTTAATTAATTAATTAATGGTAATTAATCAATTAAAGCTAATTATTTAAATAAAATTAATTATTTAATTAATTTTGAGAATTTGATTAGATGATTTGGAGAATGAATTTAGAAGAAAATAGATGATTTATTAATGATTAAAAAACCATTAATTAATAGATAAAAATTAGTGTTTTTAATGTAAAGTCGCAAGTCTGTCCATTTTAGGGTGTCTATAGTCTTCATTTGGGGGCATCTCGCAGTGGAAACATAATTTGTAGAGTTATTTATGTTTCTGTTAAAATAATTGCTCTTGTTAAAGTGTTAGCAATGACTTTAATGTGGGGCATACACTCTACTCACTTTTTGTACACACGCATGTTTAAAATAATTTTCAAGATTTAAAACTTTTCCCTTTATGGATTAAAAACTAATCCTTAAAGCATGGTCATTTTTACTTTTTTTAGGATCTCTTGATCCCTCCAGTTTAAATTCACACAGATCTCTTGATCCCGCCAGTTTTCAAATTACAATTTTTTTGATCCCTTTAAGAATGAATCTCTCTGATGGGTTGACTAGTGAGTAGCCACATTCACTAGGCAGTTCAGTTATGCTTTTTGTGTGGTTCACAATGGGACATAAGTTCTCATCAGGCAAGATAATCACACCCTCTCTCTCTCTTCTTAACTAAGTGATGTCTCTCTTATGGTGATCTTAGGGTTGATAAAGACTTATGTCTCTTGGGGGATTGAGGATTTCTTTGTCCCTTTTGATTCCAATAAGATTGCCTATTCTATATGTTCTCCTTTACCAAGATTTTGTGTTGAGCTCATACTCTTGCTAAAGTGGGGGCTAAATGTATAGTCAGAAAATGGAAGCACTTCCATTGTACACTTGTTTAGCCTTCTGAGTAAGTGGTTTGGGGTCATATCAAGCACCTTGAATGGGTTCCTGAGTTAGACCTGGCTTTCCCCCTGTTCTGCCCCTCTTTCCACTTCTTTTCAGCTTGATTTCTGCATTCTGGATAGCAAACCTGAGATTCTGGACTTCAAGGTCAGGGTTGACCTTTTTGGTCTATGTTGACCTCAAACCTGACCTAGGTCAAGGTTGACCTTGACCTTGACCTAGGTCAAGGTTGACCTTGACCTTGACCCAGGGTTCAAACTTCGGGGTCTTGCAGTTTTCGGATGTCAGTCTTTGCAAAAGTTATTTTCCACTTCCGGGTCGGCTGTTTTAGGTTCTGAAGTGTCGATTCCTAGATTATATTTAATATAGGTCCTCTCCTAGGGGTAAATTCTTTAATGGAAATTTAATTTTCCTATGTCAGCCTCCTTAGAACATTGTGCCCTAGTTTCATATAAAAGAGAGCTTTCTCCTCTCATTTTTCTCTAAGTTTGGCAAAGCATCATTAAGAAATTGAGGAGCATTATCAAGTGAAGTCCAAGCAAGCAAAGAAGAAAGATTTTAAGCAAGAATTCATCCATTCTCAAGTATTCAAGCATCCATTTTCATGAAGGAGATCCATTGGAGGCCATTGAAGGAGTCAAGCTACATAGTGCCCTTTTGGTGATCTCTCCATCCACCTTCTTCCAAGCCTCTTCCAGATTCAAGAGCCCATTCAATACTTGGTGTTGGAGATCTACAAGAAAGAGATTGAAGAAATCCTACCATTCTACATTCTACATATTTGGTGCATACATACTTGTGTAATCAAGGATTCGAATCCTCCATAAGGACTTTTTCAAGCAAGGTGAATTTGTGCATTTACTTTGTTTATCTTTATGCAATTTCCATTACATATATTTGAGGTTAATTCCAAAACCAGGGTTTGACCAAGGAAAACCCCTCCCCCCCAACAAACAAACCTCTTTTTCTTGCAAGTATAGGTTCAAGACTGTGGAGTTGGACTCAGATCTTGATACCCTTTTCGGCTTTCTGTCAGGCTCTGCGAACAGATTTTATGTCGACGTTGTGCAAATCAAGGTCGACATTATTGGGTCAGGCGTGACATTTGTGGGTCAAGGTTGACCTTTTTCATAAGATGGTGTTTTATTGAAAAAATATTTATGGGTTTTGTTTGTCTCTGTGTTCTAGTTCCGAATCATACTTTAGTTTTTCCAAAAACAGAGTACAGACCTCAGAAAATAGCATTCTTTTATCTGCAATTCTTTAAGGTTAGTACATTTCTCCTATTTCTTCAATTACTGTCATATATCATAACCATATATTCAATTAATAGAATTTAAGATCTTCTTCTTTACTCTCTTTTCCAAATAGTTGATTCATTTGTGCATTGATCCTTCTTTGGGGTTAATCAACTTGGATGTTCTATTTGTGCATTTGAGGGTAGAAGAAGAGCATCTTATCTTCTCCTTAATCACAGACAATCAAACCCTAATAAAACTAAATAAACAAATAAAAAGAAGACATATTTTTCTTCCTTTACAGTTGTTATAAATTATTGCATTATATTTTAGATCTACATTATTGTAGGTGTAAAAGAAGGAGGGAGAGATTACATGCCTTTAAGAAGATATAATTAATTAATATTTTAATATGTTATATTTTGCAAGCTTTAGAATTACCTATTGAATTAATTTGTATGTATATTCTAGAAAATATTATGTGTGTGTGTGTGTGTGTGTGTGTGTGTGTGGTGGGGGTACTACCTCCCCCACCACACTGGGGCACCCAACGGTCACTGCAGTAACCCCATGGGAACCCTGGAGTCCACTACAGGCCATAAGGGACCCGCGGCCTGCAGGATCAGCAGGGGGGCCACGGGGAGGGGGTTGGTCCCCTTTGTTTAAAATTTGTTTTTTTATTAAATTTTATTTAAAATTAATTCATATTAATTTTAATTAAGTTTTATAATATTATTTTTAATTAACATATATTATTATTACTTTATAATTTTTATTAATTAGATTTTGTTTATTTTTAAATTTAATTATTAATTTACAATTGATTTTGTTTACTATTTTAATGATATTTATATTTATTTAAATTTTTATATCATTTTATTAATGTTCTGATTACGTAAAAATAGGTTTTACAAGGAACCGAAACCTATAAAAAAAGTTTTACAAATATTCAATAAAGTTCAACTGAAACTGTGCCATAGCACCCAAAAAGGAAAGAAAAAAAGCCAAGCAGGCAAGTAACCATACAAAAATCCCCAAAGATCTAAAAACATGAACAGGGATAGAAAAAAGACAAGACCAAAAATAGGACAGCTACATGCCATCCACAATGTCTTGTGCCTGGACAACCATAATCTACATCTAGCTGACAGATTTCTTGAGATCTTCAATCTCCTTGTCTTCCTTTGGGCTTGACTTCCTAGTGCTAGCTCGTGTACATTTTCTAGGACCCGTGGTTTTCGTCACCTCTTTACCATCCTTATTCCCTATATCCTATTCCAGCTTCTTCATCGAGATCTTTGCATGACTAGTATACGCCTTTAAGATTGCCAGACATTACTCACCAATCTTGCAAATGGTATCCTCCCGTTTTTCCACTTTTTTATTCAATATGTGTGTTTTCCCTATGAATTCAGCTGCCACCACCCTGTCAGCTCTTTCCTTCAGCTTCTTTTCCATGTTGCAGACTTTATCCACCATTTCCACATGGGCTTCAGATCTCCCGACCGCATCTTTCATCTCCTCCAGACAGACCGCAACAAGTTTTTCCCCTGTGCTGATTTTTTTGATGATATTGACTTCAGCTTTCATGATCTCCATTTTCTTTTTAACATTGGCAATATCATCCAACAATTTATCCAAAGTACAAGTAAAACCAACAAGACAATCCTTGCTAATCTTTATTTCATTTTATTAATGTTAAGTAATTATGATGAGGTTCTTTTTACATTGATTACATGTTTAGTATATTTAGTTATAGAATTGATAATTTGATAAAATATTAATTAATTAAGATTAATTTAATTACTAAAATTCTTATCATGGGTTATGAATTTATCTTGATGGGTTTTTTTAGTTTTATTTGTCGATTTTGGTTAAGTTGACCTTCAGGTTTGTATACCAGAGGCTTTGGGTTTTTTTTCTCTATGGTGACATATGTGTTTAAATTTATGTATTTGTGATGTTGGTTATCATCTCAATCTTTTTACCCAACCTTTTTTCAATGTAAGCTCATGATTTTTGTGAACACTTTGAGAGTGTATTTGTGATGTTATGATTTTGAGATCCAGTATGTGTTCCTTATGGTTTTATGGAATTATTTTGAATTTAAATTTACCTTTGTGATGTTTTTTGATCTATGAACCTAGGGTAGGTGATCTAAGTGTATAGAGGGGAAGTGGCTTGCAATGGGGGTCGGGGTCCTTAAGTGGCTACTAGGGTAACTCATTATAAGTAACTTAATAAGTGATAACATGAAACATTAATGGGATTTTAAAATAAATTAATAAAGATGTTGTGATCCTCGTCCATGCCTTGAGTACTAGTATAGGCTAGGATGAGAGTGGGATAATATGCTTGATTGAGGTCTAGCATAGTTAGTATCCTTGTTTGTATGAGAGGTTACTGGTGTTGCATACAGTCACTTGGGGGTCAGGGTCCAAAGAGACTACCAGGGTAACTCAAGAGTTGATTTATGTGATGACACTTCCCTATGTGCATCTTAGGTTTCCTACATATGTCAGGTGCCTCTGGTAGTGTTTAAGCCCTTATTGTGATAGCGATCTTCTGGGATCTTCATGTTCATACCTATTTTGATGACATTGTATATCCTTCACTATTCCTTCGTGTGTATACCTATTTGTGTGGGCCTAGTTTTTATCTCCTCATCATGGTGGGGTGGACCTCAAGGTTACACGTGGTCAGGTGGTAGTGATTCTTTTATCCATTGGGGCCTGACATTCTTGTTCATGCTGGGATGAACCTTGTTGGTGTCTTATCTCTTATCATTCACTGGAGATCACTTTTTCATTATCATGAGATGCATATTGTATCTATTTATATAATGGTTGAAATCCATTCTGGAGATGTGATGTACTATTATTCATTATTACATACCTTGCGACTTGTGTAGTATATGATGATTCATTATGTTTACCTTTTGCATCATTTGTATATGTGATCTTGTTATATGAGATGTATCTTATGATTTCACTTGATGTATCTTTTCATGTTAGTTCTTTATGCTTGTTCTTCATAGATTAGTTAACTTAAAGTAACTCTATATCATGGAAACCTTGAGATTGTTAATTGCATCTTGCTTACTTTATCATTATGTTTATCTTATGTGTTCTTTCTTCCACATTTTTGTTGTGTAAACTTCAAAAAAAAATCATCAACTTAGTATTGTGTTTAGGTTAAATTATCTTGGGTTCTCTAGCGGGGCGTTACAGTATCCACTTCTTCAAGGCTTGAATTATGGCATAGAACTCCTAATCATTAACTAAATATCTTCTATTTGCATCATTCAACTTTTCATTGAAAAATGCAATCGGTCTACCTTCTTGAGTTATACTGCTCCAATTCCATTCCCACTTGCATCACAGTCCACTTGAAATACTTTTTGAAATCAGGTAATGCTAACACAGGTTGTTCATTCACTCTTTGTTTCAACAATTCAAAACTCTTATTTGTTCCATGTGTCCACTTGAAATCTCTTATATCACCCCTTATTATCTCAATCATAGGAATACAAACCAAACTGAAATTTCTAATGAACTTTTGATAGAAACTAGCCAATCCATGAAATGATCTTACCTCTCCAAACTTTCAGGTGTGGGCCATTCAAAAATTTCTTTAACTTTATTAGGATCCATCTTAAAACCATCACCAAATATCACAAGTCCCAAATACACAAATTATTCCTTCAAGAAAGTACACTTCTTGAAATTTAATAGCAACTTCTCATCTCTTAACCTCTACAATACTTGTTTTAGATGCAATAATTGATCCTCCTTTCCCTTACTGACAATCAAAATGTCATCTAGATAAACAATCAAAAACTTTCCTAAGAATTTCTTCAATACCTCATTCATCAATCTCATGAAATTACTTGGTGCATTACCAAAAGGCATTACCAACCACTCGTACAACCCTTCATTTTTCTTGAATGCGGTCTTCCACTCGTCTCCTTCTCTAATTCTAATCTGATGATATTCACTCTTCAAATATATCTTTGTAAAATACTTTTATACACTCAAAAAATATATTATGTCATCCATCCTCAAAAAATGAAACCTATAATTCACTATGATCCTATTAATGGCTCTCAAATCAGTACACATCCTCCATTCTCCATGCTTTTTAGGTTCTAATATTGCAGTCAAGGACTCAAACTTTCTCTGACCAAACCATTCTTCAAAAATTCTTGTACTAGTCTATTCAACTCTTCATTCTCTATAGGTGGCATTTGATATGTTGCTTTGTTTGGAAAAATATCACCAGGGATAAGATCCATGCAATGACTGATACTCCTTATAGGTGGTAATCTATCAGGAACATTATTTGAGATTATGTCTTCATACTCTATCAGCAACTCTATTACTTCCTTAGGTTTTTCTTCTTCGGATTCCAAAGCAAACTTCTAAGGAACTAAAGCATAAAACATACTATAATTTTTCAAACCATCCAAGAATTTCCTTCCTTCAACCAAGAAAACTGTTACATTGGTACAAATTTCACTTGTAGGATTCTCTATCAAATGAAACAACACTTGTTTCATCTCATTTCCAATAGTACTTACTTATTTTTTCTTCCATCATGTAATGCTTGTCTATCATACTGTCATGGTCTACCCAACAAGATATGTCAACACACATTCATAGGCATAATATCACAAAGAACTTCATCATGATAAGATCATATCTTCAATTTTACTAAACATTGTTCACTTACTAGTACCTTATGATAATTATTTATCCATGCAATCTGATAAGTCTTTGGATGCTTCAACCTTTGCAACTTCAGCTTGTTCACCAACTCCTGGGAGGTTAAACTATATGAGCTACCACTTTTGATGATTACTTTGCAACATTTTCCTTCAACTTTGTATCTTGTCTTGAACAAACTCCTCAAAAATGATTCTTGATATGTCTCTTCATGACATAAAGCTCTCCTTACCATTAGGGCTTCTCCAGCTTCAAGTTTATTCAGGGGTCCACTAGGATCTTCAATAAAAGCATTTATGCCACTTTTCTAAGTCCTCTTGTTTGAATTTCCTTAAGTACATTCAAAGTCTTGATGTCCTTCACCGCCACATTTAAAACAAGTTTCTTTAAACAATCTTTTGTCATCTCTTCTATAACTACTTGATCCACTACCTTCATGGAAATTTTTGTCATCCCTTTGGTATGAAGTCTCTTCCTTGAAATTTATCTTTCCTTTATTCTTATCCGAATAAAATCTTCCACCGCCACCAAATATTCTTCCTCTCTAAAATCTTCCACCTCTTCCTCTTTGTCTTTCTTCTTTTTTTTGTTCAACTTCTCCTCAGCTTTTAGGGAATATTGATAAGCTTCCTCTACACTTTGCAATTTAACCAAAAAAATCTCATCTTGAATAGATGTCATCAAACCATTCATGTATCTTGCAACCCTCTCAACATCATCATCTTTATGACCAAATATGATATCCAACCTATAAAATTCCTTAATATACTCCTTCACACTAAGATCTATTTTATTTAGGTTTTTTAACTTTGTAAACAAACTTACTTGGTAATAAGCAGGTAAGAACTTAGTCTTCAATTTGTTCACCATCCTATCCCATGATTTGATCTTTTTCTTTCCTCTTCTCTTTCGATCAGTCTGCAAATGTTCCCACCATAAAGATGCATGTCCTCTCAAAATTGTGCAACCATATTTCACCTCTTATCATCATCGGTGCCTTCATAATCAAATTATTTCTCCATCTTTTTGATCCAATCAAGTAATTCATCTGAATCCAACTTTCCATTATAATCAGGTGGATTAAAATTTTATCTCACATTAACCCTAATTAAGGATTTTATAAATCTATCATCTCCTTGTCCAATTTCAAGTTTAGGTTGTACTTTTCCCCCTTTATCTACTTCTTCATTTGTTTCTTCCTCTTGATCACTTACATCTTCTATATGTCGACCTCTTCTCTGGGTTGTTTCCATGGATTCTAATCTTGCTGGAATTTGTCTCAATATATCCATCACAATTTGATCTACATCTCTCCTTCCACCTCTAACATTTCCTCTTTGATCCATCTTTGTACAAGTCCTCTACAATTACGGGTCAGACCCTCACTCTGTCACCCCACAGTAAATAAATTCAAGACTTCACAAGCTCAGGAACCATGATCTACTACAATAGAATCGGAAACTCACTCTGATACCACTTGGTGTTGATGAACTATAATTGTTTATATGTTTGAAGTCATTTGTTGATATTCAATCGAGTTGCAGAAGTGATGATAAACATTATCAGTTAATGTATTTTCATTGATGTCAACTTATTTGAGTGGTATTATGGTGGAAAACATTTGTTATGTATTGAAGATCTGCAAAAAAAAAAAATTGTGGTTGGTAAAATGAAGAGTTCTGTATACACCGAGTGACAGAGAACATTGAGTAAAATCTACTATATACCGAGTGACAGTATTAACTGAGTAAGGTTTTTTCAACACAACTATTGAATTAAAGCAATTTAATTATAACTGAGCCTGACTTGGATGCTTAACTGGAAATTGATGATTTCGAGGTAAAAGATAAATTTTTTTATTTGATCAAAAGGTTATTAAAATTCAAGGAAGATTGGACAACAGATATTGAAACATTTTTTTAACATAACAGCCGAGGAAGGAACAAGAGGGAGAATGAATGACAGAGATTAAGCAACAAGATTTGAAGGATGAAAATTAAATGATACATGATGTGTATTTAAGAGATAAGGTATTCGTTTGTGAATCATGATGATAGATGTTGAAGCGTACATGCGAATTCATGCATGACTGATCAAACTGGTTAAAGACAGAACTGAGTGTAATGCTGCAGACATAACCGAGCAAACAGAGGATAACTGAGCAGAACAAAGATGAAGAATGGGATGAACTTAAGAGAAAAAAATTGATCAGAGGTATTATGTACTTAGTATAGATCTGAATATCTGCAAATCAAAGTTGTATTTGAATCAGATCATCACTGTATCAGTTTAACCATTGTTACAGATAAATCTCTTAACCGAGTGGGATAGTGAGTCCTTATTAAAACATTCAGAGAATATTGTTTGTTTTCTTGTTGAACCCATATTGAATTCATGGTAAAGAGAGAACTGGTAGTTTTAAATCCTCTAACAAGGTCACATTTAACAGTGTGCATTATAACCTTTAACAGGTTTGACTCCTCACTAAGCTCACTCCAGAAGAGTGAAATATTTTGGGTTACCGGTCCCAGGTGGTTTTTCCCTTAGCGGGGTTTCCACATTAAAAATATGTGTCAATGTGCACAAATTTTGTGGATTGTTACTTTAATTTACACTTTATTTTGTTGACCTAGATCATTAATCACAGTATTAATTTACTGATACTCGATAAACACTATTGATGAAATTTTAAATTTACAGAATACATTTTCACCGAGTTGAATTATATGATTGAATTTGTTTTGATATACATCTAGAGAAATTTGGGACTGTAGGATAATTTGTGACGAAACTGATTCTAATTGATTCACCCCCCCCCCTGCTCAGTTATTCTAACAATTGGTATCAGAGTAGCAATGCTTATTCATGTAGGAGTGCTTATCAGAAAGTTTAAAGGACTTGATCTAAAGATCACAAGATGTATAAGAGAGATGCACCTAAGATAAACAGGGAGAACTTCCTGACATGGAAAATCAAAATGAGGTTATACCTATCTGGACTTGCAACAAGGATTGAAGATTTTATGGACAATGAATTCATCGTACCTACCGGAGCTTTGACAAAAAATCAGTTGAAAGAAAAACATGAATATAACCTTATCATGGTGGATATTGCTTCTTCACTTACAGATTTAGAATTTAAATACATCAAATCATGTACAAGTGCCAAGCAGATGTGGGATCGACTTACAACAGTTTATGGAGGAGATGTAAATGTACTTAGAGCCAAATCTGAGAGCCTTCGTGGAAAGTTTGATGACATGAGAATGAAGGACAAAACATCACACAATACAACAACCGACTTAAGGATCTTGTGGGAGCTATTCAAGGATCTGGTGGTACCATTGATGAAGATACAATTATGATTAATATTCTTAGAAATATATTGCATATTTATTCTATAAGAGTCTCTATAATTCATGAAATGAGAGCTACACCTGGAAACAAAATTAATGGTGATAGTCTTGTTGGAAGATTGATTTATTTTGAGCTGAATAACTTTGACAATAATATTGCACCATCTATGGAATCTACATTTATGTCTACATTGAAAATTGGTAAATTAGGCAAACACATAATTAGAAATAACAGTGACAGTGATAGTGATAGTGATGACAAGGAACTAGATGAACTTGAAGCTTTAATGGTTAGAAGATTGCACAGAGGCAAAGGAAGATATAAAGGTAAGCTACCTTTGATATTATTTAACTGTAAAGAGATTGGTCATTTTGTTGCAAGATGCCCTAACAGAAAAGATGATGATAGAAATGATAGATCTAATGATAGAAAAGATGACCGAGATTTTAGAAACAACTGACAATATAACCGAAGAGACAACCAAGACTACAAATATAAAGGTAAAAAATCTTGTTACATTTCTAAAGAGAAAGTTAATAACAGTAGTACTGACATCGATGAAGATATTGAGATAGTCTTTGCAGCACTTAAAGATAATTCAGATGAAGATGAAAGGTATGTAGAGACAACACTTATCTCTAAAGCTAGTAAACATGATATTTGGGTTATTGATAGTGGTTGTACACATCACATGACTAGTGATAAAGGTAAATTTGAATTTATTGAACATTATGGTGGCGGATCGGTAAGAATGGGAAATGATACACCATGTAAAGTAAAAGCAAAAGGTACTATTATGTTGAACAATCAAATAAAATGTGAAAATTCTTATTGGGTAAAAGGACTTAACTATAATCTATTGAGTGTTTCACATTTGAACAACAGAGGTCATCGAGTCACATTTTAGAACCACAAATCCAAAATCTATGATGAAAAAGGAAAATTGATTGGTACTGGTGAACAATCTAAAGGTAACCTATTTTATCTTGACACACCTAAAACTACTTATTTATTGGAAAATAATGAAGACATATGGCTATGGCATAAAAGACTTTGTCATGTAAATTTTGACAACATGGTTAATATTAGTAGAAAAAGAAAAGTTAGAGGCTTACCGAGCTTAACTAAACCAGACCATGTAATGTGCAAAAATTGTCAAATGGGTAAGATGTCAAAATCTAGTTTCAAGAGAAAGAATTTCTCATCTAATGACATTTTGGAGTTAGTTCATACAGACTTATGTGGACCAATGAGAACACAAAGCTATTTTGGGGACAGATATTTTATTTTATTTGTTGATTACTACTCTAGGATGATGACTATAATGTTTCTAAAAGATAAATATGAAGATATTAAGATGTTTAAGTGGTATAAGGCAAAAGTTGAAAAAGAAACTGGTAAAGATCTGTAGTGTTTGAAATCTGACAGAGGTGGTGAGTTTATTTCTAATGATTTCACTAACTTTTGTAATGAGAATGGAATTAAAAGATAGGTTTCTGCACCAAGGACACCACAATAGAATGGTATTGCTGAAAGAATGAACAGATCAATTGTTAATTGTGCTAGGACATTGATGATTGAAAAGAAAGTTACACAAACATACTAGAGAGAGGTAGTCAACATAGCAGTCTACACACTTAACCAAGTACAATTGAAGAAAGATTCAAACAAAACACCTTATGAGCTATGGTATGGTAATACTCCCAATGTGAGCTATTTAATAATTTTTGGAAGCCATTGTTATATTTTGAAAGATGATCAAAATAGAAAATTTGATGTAAAAAGTGATGAAGGAATATTTCTTGGATATTCTACTAAGAGTAAAGCTTTAAAATGTTTGAACAAGTCAACTAACAAAATTATTGAGAGTGCAAATATGAAAGCTGATGAATTTGTTGATTTAAATGATGAAGATAGCATGAAAGAACCAGAAGACTATAGTAGATTTTTTTACTGGGAAGAGCCTGATACTTTACTGACACTAACGCCTAGCGTTACCATGCAATAGGCTAATGTCACCGAGCAATAGACATCACAAACCAAGAATCGGGAAAATGTTGAAATAGAAGATCATGAACCAGAAGACAATGAAGATACAAAAGAAGATAATGAAGATCAGATATCTAAACATGTACTTGTTAAATATGTTATAAGACACCATCCACAGGATCAAATAATTAGAGATAAAAGAGCAAGCATTTTCACAAGAATTAAGTTCAGAGATAATACTTGTTTAATTTGTGAATTTAAGCCTAAGAATGTTAGAGATGCATTAGAAAAATGAAGAATAGTTTAATGTTATGTCTGAGGAGATTAAGAAGATACAGAAAAATAAGACATGGATATTAGTATTGAGACCGAAAGACAAAAATGTCAATGGAACTAAATGGATTTTCAGAAACAAATTGAATGAAGATGGGAATGTAATAGGAAATAAAGCAAGATTAGTTTGCAAAGGGTATGCACAAGAAGAAGTTATTAACTATGGAGAAACTTTTGCACCCATCGCTAGACTTGAAGGGGTAAGGATATTACTTGTACACGCTACATATAAAGGATTCAAGGTATATCAAATGGAAGTGAAATCTGCATTTTTGAATGGAATACTAGAAGAGGAGGTACACATTGAAAAACATGAAGGATTTGTTGATCCTAATCAAACACACGTGGTATATAAGTTACATAAAGTTTTATATGGACTAAAGAAAGCACCGAGAGAATGGTATGAAAGACTGCATTCTTATCTAACTATTATTGGATTTATTATGACAAGTGACAACAAAAATTTGTATTTAAAAAGTGGAAATGAAGATAAGACACTTATTGCAGATATATTTGTTGATGATATAATATTTGGAGGTAATGATAACTTATGCACTTTATTTTCCAATGAAATGAGGAAAGAGGATGTCTATGTTTGGTCAGATTAAATTTTTTTTGTGATTGCAAATTTTACAACAAACTACAGGAATATACATAACTCAATCAAAATCATCAAGGAAGTATTAAAGACATTCAGAATGGAGGAATCTAAACCAGTCAGAACACCTATGGTGACAGGATGCAAACTGACAAAAGAAGA
This sequence comes from Thuja plicata, assembly GCA_018584345.1. Classification (NCBI taxonomy): domain Eukaryota; kingdom Viridiplantae; phylum Streptophyta; class Pinopsida; order Cupressales; family Cupressaceae; genus Thuja; species Thuja plicata. The sequence goes on from MU227491.1 coordinate 1,983,987, forward strand.
CAAGACACCTGAGGTAAACCAAACCTTGTACAAATCTATGATTGGTAAATTAATGTATGTTGTGCACACAAGACCTTACATTGCACATGATTTTGGAATAGTAGCAATCTTTTCTGTTAACCCGAGAGAGTCGCATATGACAGTTGTTAAAAGAATTTTTATATATTTGAAGAATACTCAAGATTATGGACTTTGGTATAAAAGAGAAGGAAAATTTGAATTGAAAGTCTATACAAATGTTGATTGGGCTAGAAATATAGATGATAGAAAGAGCACAACAAGTGGATCATTTTTTATTGGAGTCAGACTAGTTACTTGGATTAGCAAGAAGCAAGGTTGCATATCACAGTCTAATGCAGAAGCAAATATGTTGTTGTTGCTACAAATTGTTCTAACATAACATGGATAAAGCAATTGTTAAAAGGAATGAATGAGGAGATCACTGACCTAGCGATGATTTATTTTGATAACACAAGTACCATAAATATTTCAAATACCTTTTGATGCATGCAAAGACAAAGCACATTTCTATAAAATATCACTACTTAATACTGGAATATGTACAATCAAAAGAAAAGCATGCAAACATATTCACAAAACCCTTACCGAAGGATACATTTGAGTACTTAAGAGGTAGACTAGGAGTTCGTCCCTTGTCTATTGGTAAGTGATCAGATTAGGAGGTTGCATAAACCTACATGAAATCATAATATCAATCATGTTGATACAAAATCTGAACTGGACTAAAATAGAGATATCAGTACATAGAAAGGTACTTACTACACTGAAAATCAGAGATATTTCATTTGGCTACTGAAGAGATGCATATTTATTTTTGGCATTATTGTCAAAGGGAGATATTTTTGATGAAATACAAAGGGAGATATATATCCACTAAAGGGGGAAAAGAGAAAGGGAGAGACATATTTAATCTATAGAGAGATTCAAGAGTTGAAAGACAAAACTACAGGGAGAGTCTGCATATTTTCATATTTTTTTTATACTAACAAAGATTATAATCAAGCTAGGGAGAGCTACTAAATTGTTACAATTGTAGAACAAAAGTTTGTTATTGGGTGTATGGCATTTTATATTGCATATTTCATATTTTTTTTCCATCAATGCCAAAGGGAGAGATTGATGAGCTATAATTGTTTATATGTTTGAATTCATTTGTTGATATTCAACTGAGTTGCAGAAGTGATGATAAACATTATCATTTAATGTATTGTCATTGATGTCAACTTATTTGAGTGGTATTATGGTGGAAAACATTTGTTATGTATTGAATATATGGAATAAACAAATTTTTTGTGGTCGGTAAATTGAAGAGTTCTGTATACACTGAGTGACAGAGAACACCGAGTAAAATCCAGTGTATACCGAGTGATAGTATTAGCCGAGAAAGGGTTTTCCAACACAACTATTGAATTAAAGCAATTTAATTATAACAAAGGTCGACTTGGATACTTAGCTAGCAATCGATAATTTCAAGGTAAAAGATAAAAAAAATTATTTGATCAAATGATTATTAAAATTCAAGGAAGATCAGACAACAGATATTGAAACGTGTTTTTAACACAATAGTCGAGGAAGGATCAAGCGGGAAAATGAACGATGGAGATTAAGCAACAAGATTTAAAGGATGAAAATTAAATGATACATAATGTCTATTTAAGAGACAAGAGATTCATTTGTGAATCATGATGACAGATGTTGAATCATACATGTGAATTCATGCATGGCTAATCAAACTGCTTAAAGACAGAACCGAGTGTAATTCTGCAGACATAACCGAGCAAACAGAGGATAAATGAGAAGAATAAAGGTGAAGAATGAGATGAACGAAAGTGAAAAAAATTGATCAGGGGTATTATGTACTTAGTATAGATCTGAATATCTACAAATCATAGTTGTATTTGAATCAGATCATTACTGTATCAGTTTAACCATTTTTACAAATAAATCTCTTAACCAAGTGGGACAGTGAGTCCTTATTAAAACATTCAGAGAATGTTGATTGTTTTCTTGTTGACCCCATAGTGAATTCATGGTCAAGAGAGAACTGGTAGTTTTAAATCCTCTAACAAGGTCACATTTAACAATGTGCATTGTAACCTTTAACAGGGTTGGCTCCTCACCGAGCTCACTTCAGAAGAGTAAAAATATTTTGGGTTACCAGTCCCAGGTGGTTTTTCCCTTAGCAGGGTTTACACGTTAAAAATCTGTGTCAATGTGCATGAATGTTATGGATTGTTACTTTAATTTACACTTTATTTTGTTGACCTAGATCAGTAATCACAGTATTAATATATTGATACTCGGTAAACACTATTGATGAAAGTTTAAGTTTACATAATACATTTTCACCGAGTTGAATTATATGATTGAATTTGTTTTGATATACATTTGGAGAAATTTGGGACTGTAGGATAATTTGTGAGGAAACTGATTCTAAGTTATTCACCCCCTCTCCCGTCAGTTATTCTAACAATTGTATTCAAGGATGGAGGGAACTCAAAGAGATCTATCCAATCCTTACATCAAGAGTCACACAATAGAAGCAACAAGGAACAAATGAGAGATATGCAAGATCATCCTTCACATTATCAGAAAATCAATTACAATGGATCTACAACATGTAGTCTTACATTCATGGCATACATGTCTAATTATAGATTTAATTTAGATAATATCTACAATGCTAACCCTCAAGAGATTATCTATATAAGGACTCCCAGACTAGAGATCCAATACATCAATATATAGATGTTTGCATCACAAACAAGTCGGCCAAGATCGATCACATTCTACAAGGAAAGAAAATGTAATACCAAATATAGGTCAAAACCCATTTAGAAGAACTCCCCCATGAAGGCACAAAATGAAGTGTGAAGACAAAGGTAGGTCAGCCACAATCCCACAAACATTGAATGATATGCCAAGAAATATCGTAATCCAAGGAAAAGGTTTGCGAGATCGAAAAACTCCACCAGGCCGTGAAACATGAAGAACAAATAGGTCTGTGCCAAAATCTAATAAATCTCCATCCATGAGAAATGGATCGATCTGTGAACCCATATGATGATCAAACACAATGTGAAGAACATTCCACGAGGTACGCAATCGAAGATAAGCTAAATTGAAGGAAGGCAACTCAACAATACAAAGACTAGAAAATAGGAATAACTGAAAAATAAAAATATTTTTGGTTGATACAAGATTTCCAAAGAACCCAAGATGCTCCTGCATCAACTATTGCATGTTACCTTTATGCCTCGGATTAGGGAAAATAGGGGATTGTTTAGAACCTTGTATGAGATATGGCACTCAGAGACCCCATCTTGTCATCTACCTATAGGAGAGTGCACAGTGACCCTAGAGGATGTATGGAGGATTATAAGATTAGCTATTAGTGGTGTATAGGTAGTGTATGAGCCACAGGAAGAAGTGGGATCATTATGTAATCTATTTGAGTGTTTAGAGTTTGAGTTAGTTATTCGGGATTATTAAATTAGATGGTGAGAGATGGTTGATTTATATGATGAATTATTTGGATTATTGTGTCAGGTCGTTGTAGGGGTATTGGTTCTAGATATGAGAGAGAATGGGTTCTTTTTAGGGTGGTGAGAGATGGTATATGGGATATGGTCAAAGAGTGGGACTTATGAAATGGTACCTTACATATTATCCATTTTATACTATCAGTTACATGAAATTTCCTATCATGGAGAACAACCATTGGGATGCAGGCTTTGTTAGTAATAACTGAGAGGGGGGTGAATCAGTGGCCTCAAAAATTTATCATTCAAACTTAACCACCAATCAATAAACATTGGATTATTATGTCCCTACAAGATGCATGCCATGAAATACTAATAATGATTAATTATTTGTCAGTGTTCTTTGTCAATCCTTATTCTTTCTTGATTACCGATAAGCAGTATAACTATTTATAGAAATACAGTAAATAAGTAAAGTATACCGATCAATCCAGTGTTAGCTATGTTAGATACAAAAAAATAAAGAAATGAATCTTACACACATAATACATGAATTTTTAATGTGGAAACCCTGTTAGGGGAAAACCCACTGGGACTAGTACCCCAAATTTTCACTCTTTTGAAGTGAGCCTTGTTAGGAGCCAACCCTGTTAAAGGTTACAAACACACGGTTAAGTGTGACCTTATTAGAGGATTTTATACATAGAGGTTGTCACTTAGTATCGGGCATCTATTGCTACCATCCTTGAATTGGCCTCCTTCTTAGACTATCAATAGGTATCGGGAAATTCCAATGCTACTTTCATGAATCAACCTTTTTGGCACTCCTTGGGATGTACCTCAATATATAGAAGACTATTAAGTCCTGCTCAGTTAAGAGACTTGATGCTTCAATGGTTAAACTGAAACACTATGACCTGTTCATGATGCAACTTTGAATTGCATATTTTTAGATCTATTTAAGTACATTACCTCTCTGATCAATGTATCAATTCAATTCTTTGTGATCCACACTTTATTATCTATGATGTTGTGCTCACTGTTCGTCGGTGTCTGCAAAATTCCTTAGCTCTCCTTCAACTTGATTGACCAGGACTGTATGAAGTTATTCTTCATCAATTTCTCTTCAGCATTCTCTTTCTATTTACTCCCCTTAATCCCATTTGTAAATGAATTAAGCTTGTCTCTTATATAGACATGATATTCACTGTTTCTTGATTCTTGATTCTTGGCATAAGAAAATCCAGCCAATTAGATTTAAAGTGTAACTCCTTATTTGTCTCATAGTTATCTGCTTGCCAACTGTATAAATCATCTTTAAATCAATCACTTAACTCTGGTTGAATAAAAGAAAGAAAACAACTAGTTAAGTATATCTTTAGCTCTTTCTAGCTAGATATTTTGTCATTTTCTGAACTCTCTATTCTGTCGGTCACCTCTGTAGTTAGTTTTCAGTGACAACTGACAGTTCCTTCAGTGTGACTCTAGTTAGCTTCAGGATCTCTGTCCGTCGGGCATCATTGGAATTTTACTCATCTAGAAACCTTCTGACTTTGCTCATCGATCATCCTATGGTTTTTATTTGTTGGGAAACACTATACTTTAGCTCGTCGGGTATCACTGTGACTATTCTTCTTTGCTCTAACCATCAGTGTGCACTCCATCGGTGTTGTTTTTCACTTAGTGAATACTTGATTTTTATGCATTGCTGAAAGCATAACCTTTATTCATTTGGTTCTCTGAAGTCTTTGGCATTATGTACATGACCATACAGATGATATCAAGTTGAAATCAATGACAATACAAACCATTAACTAATTTAATGCCTTGCATTATCTTCAACTTAACATTATCAAACATTCAATTAGTTACATATCATCAATCTCTCCCTTTGGCATTGATGGCAACATACTATATTATCACACTATACTATTTCTAATACAATATGAAATACAATAGTTGAGATTCATCAAACTACCAATCTTTTTGTTCTGTCAACCGATAAATGTCTGAGCAACGGTAAGCTTTGTTTTAGCTTAGATTTGATTCTTGTAGCTCTCTTTCTTCTGATGTGTTGTGTCCTTTTCTTGTGTCAATTTCTCTCCCTTGACTATTCTTCACTTTTGATGTCTTTTTCTCTTGTCAGCAACTCTCCCTTTGTAGAATCTTTTTATACAATTTCTCTCCCTAAGGATATAATCTCTCCCTATTGGAGTAATGTGATAATGGATAATCTTGGATAATCTTTCTCTCTTTCCAGAAAGATGTGACAATATGGATAATTTCTCTCCCTTTGACAACAATGCCAAACAAATATTTTACAAATATCTGACATTCATGTCAAACAATCATTTCTTTCCATCCATAATATATTCCTTGAATTTTCCCTTATCCATCAGTAATACAACAATATGCTATGGTGCTCAGTTCTGATATATACCTGTCTTTATATAGATGTAGCTTTGAAGTTCATCTTTTTGCTTGCATCAACATTAATGATATTCTGACAATATGTAGGTTGATGCATCCTTCAGTCATTTTATTGACTGGTAGACAAGGGTTTGACCCCTAGTCTCTTTCTCAAGTACTCAAATGTATCCTTGGGTAGTGGCTTGGTGAAGATATCGGCCAATTGTTCTTTTGATTGCACATACTCAAGTATCACTTCCTTTGCTTGAACTTGTTCTCTGAAATAATGATACTTGATGGAAATGTGTTTAGTCTTGGAATGCATGACTGGATTCTTGAAAATGTTTATTGCACTGGTGTTATCACAATAGATAATCACTGGTTCTAAGATCTTCATATGCATACCTTCCAGTAACTATTTGATCCATGCAATATTTGAGAAATTTGCAGTAGCAGCAACATACTCTGTTTTTACAGTAGACTGAGATTGCTAATCTGTGTGACAAGTTTGTCACCGATAAAGAATGCTCCTCCAGTTGTGCTCTTTTGGTCATCAAGATTTTCAGCCCAATCATCATCGGTAAACACCTTAAGTTCAAATTTTCCTTCTCTTCTATACCATAAGCCATATTCCTTGGTATTCTTTAGATATCTCAAAATTCTTTTCATAGCAGTCATATGTGATTCCCTGGGGTTAGCAAAAAATCTAGCAACAATTCTTACTACATGTGCAATATCTAGTCTAGTGTGTACAACATACATGAGTTTTCCAATCATTCATTTGTACAAAGTTTGATTTACCTCGGTTGTCTTGTCCTCCTTTGCCAACTTACATCCAGTAGCCATTGGTGTTCCAACTAGTTTGGAATCTTCCATCTTGAATATTTTTAGGACCTCTTTAATGTCTTTGGACTATGTAAAGAAAATACTTTCACTTTGTTGAATGATCTATAGACCAAGAAAGAACTTGATCTCTCCAAACATAAATGTCTCAAAATCTTTTCTCATCTCAATATAAAATTATTTACATGGCATATCATTGCCTCCAAATATGATGTCATCAACAAATATTTCAACAATCAAAGTGTTAGCATCAGTATCTTCCTTCAAATAAAGATTATTGTTTTCACTAGTCCTTACAAATCCAATACTTATTAAATAGTAATGAATTCTTTCATACCATGCTCTAGGAGCTTGTTTCAATCCATACAAGGCTTTGTTAAGTCTACATACCATGTTTCTCTTGTCTGGATCGAAAAACCCTTCTGGTTGCTCAATATATACCTCTTATTCAAGTATTCCATTTAGGAATGTTGACTTGACATCCATCTGATATACCTTGAATCCTTTGAATGCAGCATAAGAAAGCAGTATTCTTACTCCTTCTATCCTTGCAACAGGTGAAAAGGTCTCTCCAAAGTCTATACCTTCCTCTTGTGCATACCCCTTGCATACTAGTCTTGCTTTGTTTCTTGTGACTTCTCCATTCTCATTCAGATTATTCCTGAATATCTATTTTGTATCAATGACATTCTTGTCATCTAGTCTTGGCACAAGTGACCATGTCTTGTTCTTCTCAATTTTCTCAATCTCATCATTCATAACACTTATCCATTCTTCATTATCAAGTGCAGCATTGACAAATTTTGGCTCAAACTCACAAATTAAACAATTTGAGTTTAAAGACTTACTTCTTGTTCTTGTACAAGATTTCTTATCTCCTATGATCTAGATCTCTGGATGGTTCCTTCTTACATATCTTGCAAGTATAGGTACAACACTTTGTGTATCAGCTTGATCATCATTTTGATCTTCATTCTGCTCTTCATCACCTTTCGAATTATTTTGATCATCATCCTGACCATCGGTAATTGCAGTCTAACCGTCGCTTGCAACATTCTGTTGTTCTGGAATTAAGCAATGTTTCTTCGGTAGAGTGTTGAGTTCTTCACAATATACAAAATTGTTGTAGTCCTCTGGTTCTTTTGTGCTTTCCAGCTCATTATTTTCTACAAATTCATCTATCTTTACATTTGCACTCTCAACAATTTTGTTAGAAGCCTTGATAAGACATTTATAAGCTTTTCTCTTGGTGGAATACCCTAGAAAGATACATTCATCACTTTTGGCATCAAGCTTTCCATTTCTATTATCCTTTAAGATATAACATTGACTACCAAATATTTTGAAGTAACTTAGATTGGGTGTTTTACCATACCATAGCTCATAAGGTGTCTTCTTTCTATCCTTCTTCAATTGTACTATGTTCAGAGTGTAGACAGTAGTACTGACATCTTCCCTCTATAATATTTGGGTGATGCCTTTCTTTATCATCAGTTTTCTAGCACAATCAACTATAGATCTGTTCCTTCTCTTAGCAATCCCATTTTGTTGTGGTGTTCTTGGTGCAGAAACATGTCTTTTTATACCATGTTCATTACAGAAAGTAGTGAATTCATCTTATATAAATTCTCCTCCTCTATCTGATCTCAAACATTTCATATCCTTATCACTTTGTTTCTCTACCATAGCCTTATACCATTTAAACATCTTGAATGCTTTAGATTTATCTTTTAGAAACATAATTGTCATCATTCTAGAGTAATCATCAACAAAGAGAATAAAATACCTATCTCCATAATAACTCTTTGTCCTCATTGGTCTACATAGATTAGTATGGACTAATTCTATAATATCATCAGATGTATGGGTTTTACTTTTGAAACTAGACTTTGTCATTTTACCTTTTTGACAATTCTTGCACATGATGTTGTCAGGCTTTGTCATCGTCAGTAAGCCTCTTACATTTCTCCTTCTGCTTATTTTCATCATGTTTTCAAAATTCACATGACACAATCTTTTGTGCCACAACCATATGTCTTTGTTTCTATTCATTAAGCAAGTGGTGTTAGTATCATTCAGATAGAATAAGTTACCTTTTGTTTGTTCACCGGTACCAATCAATCTTCTTGATTCATTGAAGATCTTTGCCTTCTTGTTCTCAAATGCTACTTTGTGACCTGAATTATTCAGCTGAGAAACACTCAACAGATTATAATTCGATCCTTTTACCCAATAAGCATTTTCACATTTAATCAGGTTATTCAACATTATAGTTCCTTTACCTTCAACTGGACAAGGTGTATCATTACCCATTCTTACTGTACCACCATTATAATACTTAAAATTGTTAAACTTTTCTTTGTCACCGGTCATGTGGTGAGTGCAACCACTATCTATAATCTAGATGTCATTTTTTCTAACCTTAGATATGATTGTAGTTTCTACATACCTTTCATCTTCATCTGAATCATCCTTCACAGCCACAAATACCATCTCGATGTCTTCATCAGGTTCGGTGTCAGTATCTTCATCTTTGCAAGCAACTAGGTAGATGGCTTTCTTGCCTTTGCCCTTGTAGTCTCAGGTATCTCTTTTTTCTGATTGTCGGTAACCTCTGTAATCTTTGTTATCACCTCTATCAGATTTCTTATCAAAAGATCTGTCATTTCTTCTGTCATTTTTTATTCTATTAGGACATCTTGCAGCAAAGTGTCCAATCTCTTTACAACTAAAGCATACAAGTGGTAACTTTCCTTTGTATTTACCTTTGCCTCTCTGCATTCTTCTAGCCATAAGTGCTTCTATTTCATCTAGATCTTCTTCTTCACTATCTCTTCTAAATGTGTGTCTATGACTTGATTTGCTTATTCTCCTAGAAGACTTAAATGCAGACTCTAAGTTTGGTAAGACATTATTATCAAAGTTATTCATCTCAAATGAAATCAGTCTACCAATTAAACTATCAAGAGTAATTGTATTGTTTTCTACTTCTCTCATTTCTTGAATGACATAAACTCTAATAGCATATACAGGCAGTTAGGCTCTTAAGATTTACTTACCACTGTCTCCTCTTCAAGTGTACCTCCAACTCCTCATATATCATTGACTACTTCTTTTATTCTTGTGTTGTACTGTGTGATGTTTTCTCCTTCTTTCATTATGATATCATCAAATTTTCCTCTAAGGCTTTCTACCTTGGCTCTCAGAACATTTGTATCACCTTCATGTACAAGCTTCAGTTTGTCCCACATCTTCTTTGCAATTTTGCAATCCTTGACATCTTCAAATTCAGCATCAGAGAGTGAGGAAGAAAGCTCTATGACCATGCAGTTGTGTTCATGCTTCTCTCTCAATTGATCTACTATCAATACTCTAGTGGGCAACACATATTCAGTATCTAGGAATTGAGTAATATCATTACCAATACCTGATAAGTGGAGTCTTATCCTACTTTTCCATGAAGCAAAGTTGTCTTTGTTCAATTTGGGCACATCTCATATGTTCATCTTGTGATCTTTGACTTAGGTCTTGAAACCTTCCTTTCTAAGCACACAAGCTCTGATACCAATTGTTAGTAATAACTGAGAGGGGGGGTGAATTAGTGACCTCAAAAATTTATCCTTCAAAATTAACCACCAATCAATAAACCTCAGATTATTATGTCCCTACAAGATGCATGCCATGAAATACTAATAATGATTAACTATCTTTCGGTGTTCTCTGTCAATCCTTATTCTTTCTTGATTAGCGATAAGTAGTATAACTATTTACCAAAATATAGTAAATAAGCAGAGTATACTGATCAATCCAGTGTTAACTATGTCAAATACAAAATAATAAAGAAATGAATCATACACACATAACAAATGAATTTTTAATGTAGAAACCCTATTAGGGGAAAAACCACTAGGATCGGTATCCCAAATTTTCACTCTTCTGAAGTGAGCCCTGTTAGGAGCCAACCCTATTAAAGGTTACAAACACACGGTTAAGTGCGACCTTGTTAGAGGATTTTATAGATAGAGGTTGTCACTTATTATCGGGCATCTATTGCTACCATCCTTGAATCAGCCTCCTTCTTGGACTGTCAATAGGTATCGGGAAAGTCCAATGCTACCTTCATGAATCAACCTTTTTGGCACTCCTTGGGATGTACCTCAATATATAGAAGACTATTAAGTCCTGCTCGGTTAAGAGACTTGATGCTTCAATGGTTAAACTAAAACACTATGACCTGTTCATGATGCAACTTTGAATTACAGATTTTCATATCTATTTAAGTACATTACCTCTCTGATCAATGTATCAATTCAATTCTTTGTGCTCCACACTTTCTTCTTTGTGATGTTGTGCTCACTATTTTTCGGTGTCTGCAAAATTCCTTAGCTCTCCTTCAGCTTGATTGATTAGGACTGTATGAAGTTATTCTTCATCAGTTTCTCTTCAGCATCCTCTTTCTATTCACTCCCCTTAATCCCATTTGTAAATGAATTAAGCTTGTCTCTTATATAGAAATGATATTCATTGTTTCTTGATTCTTGATTCTTGGTGTGAAAAATAATCTAGCCAATTAGATTTAAAGAATAACTCCTGATTTGTCTCGTAGTTATCTTCTTTCCAACAGTACAAATCATCTTTAAATCAATCACTTAACACTAGTCGAATAAAACAAAGAAAACAACCAGGTAAGTCTATCTTTAGCTCTTGCCAGCTATTTTTTCATTTTCTGAACTCTTTGTTCCATCGATCACCTCTGTAGTTAGTTGTCGGTGACAACTAATAGTTCCATCGGTGTGACTCCAGTTAGCTTCGGGATCTCTGTCCGTCGGGCATCATTGGAATTTTACTCATCAGGCAACCTTCTAACTTTGTTCGTCAGGCATCCTGTGGTTTTGCTTCATTAGGCAACACTATACTTTAGCTCGTCGGGTATCACTGTGATTGTTCTTCTTTTCTCTGACCGTCGGTGTGCACTCCGTCAGTGTTGTTTGTCACTTAGTGAATACTTGACTTTTATGCATTGGTGAAAGCATAACCTTTATTCCTTTGGTTCTCTGAAGTCTTTGGCATTATGTACATGACCGTACAGATGATATCAAGTTGAAATCAATGACAATACAAACCATTAACTGATTTAATGCCTTGCATTATCTTCAACTTAACATTATCAAACATTCAATCAGTTACATGTCATCAGGCCTACTCTTATAGAGGTTTGGGCATGGAAACACATATCTGTGTGCAGACCATTTTTTGATAGACAACTGATCCAGGCCAGATAGTATTATGTATATTATTATGATGTAGTCACATATAATCAACTAGGAAACACTTGATAGTGATGCCATTAGTTAGATATCATGAAAGATTTTGCATGGTGTCCTTACAATGGTGGTGTGCCCTAGGAGGGAGAGGAAGAGAGCCTCCAATTTCTATGGCAAGAGAGGTATCTTATTATCCAAACCACACAGAGTTAGAGGATCATTGATATATAGTTTTTGGATGGGGTATTAAGATGGTTTGGTGAGATACAAGGGGTTCCAACAGGTTCAACTATCTTTTTTTATGTAGCAGACATGTTTCTGGATGGGGACCAGTTATTCCACTAGCCATTGTATTCACATAGATTGACATTTGAGTTCCTTTGCACTGAGACTAGAGATCAGCCATGCAATCTATTGGGATGAAACCAAAGTATGATGCTTGGTGGGAATAGCATAGACATGTGCTACTAAAAGATCCATGGGTTCACATTCCTATTAAGATGGCTCAACAGGTCTGATTTCCATGACAAAGGAATGGGAGATGGGGACATCATGCAGGGAGAGGAAACTGAGAGGATAGAGGTGGAAGGGATACGGGGAAGAGTCCAGGGTGTAATATATGGTGGGAGAGGAGATAAGGAAGAGGGAGATAATGGAGGATATGAGAAAGGAGGAGGTGGTTTTATTATAGCAGCTGTCCCAGTAGTTGCATTGGTGGGAGGTGAGGGTGAGGGAGGAGACATTGGAGGAGAGGATGTGGGAGATGAGGTTGGAGGAGAGGCTATGTGGTGCAAGAGCACCCAAAGACATGAAGACCATGATGACACCAAGGATGCATGATGGGATCTCTCAGGGGTCCAAGGGACTCAATTATAATTTTTTAGGGCCTATAAAGGCATTTGATTGTAATAATGTGAACAAATTTGTAAAATGTCCTAATGGTCCTAATAGGACTGTAGAACCAAATTATGAATTTCATAGATATAGGATTGGTAGGGGTCCTAGGAGTACATAAGTCCTTTGATTAAGGAATTTGATCCATGTTGGATCCATTATAAATAAAAGGGGATTAGATTTAGATGTTTAATAAATAGGTTTAGTTTAAATTTTCAAATACCAACGGCTAGTTTCATTTTCGAGGGAAATCATGAAAAACTATGTAATTAGTGTTTGTTAGCCATCCAACTGATTTGGATCAGTTGGGGAAGTAGTGGGAAGGCTATATATTCCTTGAAATGATGGAAAAGTATAGGTTGTATAGATTGTACAGAGGGATTGAGAAATTGAGTGAAAATTCAAGTTTTCCTTGCCAAGCTTGTTGTTTTCAATGCTTTGTTGATTGTTTTGGATTTGGAACAGAGTTGCAGATGATATAAGAGAAAAATAACATCATTTTTCATCTATATTGAATTCTTTTATAATCTATTTTGCTTCAGATTTGGAAAGTTGTTGTAGGTGGTCATTTTGGTGCATTGAAATAACTCCATTTTGGTCTTTTTAATGATATAATGGGTCATTCAATGAATGTATTTTTTTTTCTCATTGAATGGACCCTATGTAACATATGTATGATTTTACTAACTATTTGGATGTAGGAGGAGTTGATTTAGTGGGTGTACACCATAAGGAAGAGTGGAAAAAGGGCATGAAATTGATGTCATAAGTGTAGCAGCAGCATATTCAGCTTAAGGAGAGTATATTTTGTTTGAAACAGAAAAAGAATATGAAAAATCAATTGTGAATCCAGAAGGAAGAGTTCTGGAAATGATTTTTGAGTTGTTTTTAAGAAGGCCCTAGTTTTGAAGGCCTAGAAGGAGCAGTTTGGGGATTTTGGTTATATAAATCCTATAGGGTTAAATTGACTTCATATTTATCTAATTGGGACCATATTAACACCCTGTGAAAAGTGGGAAGGTTGGGAGTTAAGTCTGTAATAGGGTTCCTTTGTAAAAGTGACCTATTAGGCCTAGGCAAGAAAGTGGAAACAGCATTTTTGGGGATTGATGCTCCAAAAAAATAACATCTAGTTTTGACATATGTTGAACAAATTGGAAAAGGGTATCCTAATCCACCATTATAATCTAGAGTGTTTTGGGAAAGTTTGAATAAAATTCCAAAAATAGTGAAAATAGGGCTACAAGGATTCCTAGGCCTACTAAGGCTAGAGAGTGGATTTGAGGGTTGGAGTCTTTTCAGAGGGTTGTAACCTTTTGAAGAAGTTTTAATTTGGTTTTAAATATTTTATAACGTGTTGGAGGTATTGGATAGGTCTCTTGTTTAATTCTTCCCTTTTGGAGCCCTTTGAGTGCACTTGGGAAGCATTGGTTCATCATCCACCTTTTACATTTGAAATTTATTAAGAGACCTTAGTTTTGTAGATCCACTTGCCTCTGCATCAAGTGGTATCAGAGCATATAAGATACCTTTGGGAGAGGATAGGTTATATGTTAGAGGAACAAGAATTTGAAGAATTTGAGGAAGAGGCTCTAGAAATGCCTCCAAAGATGACAAACGTTGAACTTGCAAGGATGGTGATAGAGCAAGCAGAGGAGAACGGGAAGATGAAGGTAGAGATGGAAAAGATGAGAATATATATGATGAATAAAAATAAAGGAGAATAATACCATGAAGAAGAGGTCGAAGAAGAAGAAGAAGAAGAAGAAGAAGAAGAAGAAGAGCACCAAGGGAAGAGCTTGATCTTGAGGATGCAAGGATGGAAAAATTTTCTAAAGCCATTAAAGTTAATGAATACAAGGGTAAGTATGAAATTCCTATGTGTGATGGGAAGATGAATGAAGAAGAGTTAATTGACTGGTTCAATTCTATTGAGAATTTCTTTGACTGTGAAGATGTTGAGGATGGACAAAAAGTGAAGATTGCAAAGTCTAGGTTGAAGGGACATGCTTTACTTTGGTGGGATTTCTTAAAAGAAGAAAGATGGAAGAATAAGTTTCCTAAGATCAAATCATGGTAGAGGATGATGGACAAGATGAGGGATAAATTTCATCCAAGATACTATAAGGTTCAAATGTACAAAAAGATGCAGAACCTAAGACAAAAGGACATGGATGTCCAAAGGTATACTGAATAATTCCACAAGTTAGATATCAGAGTTTCTCATGATGAAGAAGAGGAAGAGAAAGTAGCAATGTGCATGGGTGGACTGAGATTCAACATCCAGGATGAGATTAGTTTGAATACACCCAACATTTTGGAAGAGTGTTATAAGTTGGCTACCAGGGCTGAGGACAAGTTGAGAAGAAGACAAGAGAGACAAGGAGGTGGAAGAGGACATTCAAATAGGGGCAGAGGTGGTAGATCCAATGAAGGAAAAGGACAAGGTGAAAAAGTTTAGGAGCCTATGGAAGATTAGAGAAGTGGACAAAGAGGTGGTGGCAAATTTAGTGTAGGTAGAGGAAGCAACACCTTCAATGTAAAATGTTACAACTGTGGATAGGAAGGGCATCCTTTCTACAAGTGTCCACAAAAGGATACAAGGAAGTCTGATAGGAGAGTGACTCTAACACAAGAGGAAGAGGAAAACAAAGACAAAGATGAAAGCATTGAGATAGGACCATATACTGAAGGAGACTTTATCATGGTGAGAAAGGGAGAAGAAATACAAAGGCAAGAAGAATCAGAGGTATCCATCTTTAGAACTCATTGCAAGAGTGAAGGTAAAATATGTAAAATGATAATTGATTCAGGGTCTTTCAATAATTTAGTTTCTTATGAAATGGTTAACAAACTAAATTTATAGAATTTTCCTCATAGCAGACCTTATAAAGCCTCTTGGGTAAGTGATGAACAAAGTCTTGTGATTAGAGAACAAGCATATGTTAATTTTTCAATTGGTGACTACAATGATAGGGTATTGTGTGATATTGCTCCAATGACTTGTTTTCATGTTATTTTGGGGAGACCTTGGCAGTCTTCAAGAAGAACTATTCATTATGGTTTTGAAAATACTTATGTGGTCCATAAGGATGGTAGGTTATTCACTCTTAAACCTTTGGAAAGTAGTGTTGCTAATGAAACAAAGATTGTTTTCTTTGGAAGAAAGGAGTATTTGGATTTGCAGGTGGACGCAAAGATTAGATTTCAAGAGAAGGATAAGAGGACTAAACAGACCTTATTGGTAATAAACACAAAGTGTGTTTATGTGGAGAAAAAGGGGATAGAGTGGCAAGACAACTGGGTGACAAAAGGTGTCTTGGTAGGGACAGTTTTGTGTCCTCTAGTGCAACCAAAGGAGGAAGTTGTAGACATGTCCAGGGAGGGCAGAAAAATGGTTCATATGAACCTTGAAATGATAGAGAAGGAGCAGCAAGGGCAGTTTGGTTATGACTGTCCCAGACAACACATGTGGAATGGTATCAAGCATAGTCTTGATAATATGTTTTCTTTTCATGTTTCTAACAAAATTATTGTAGGGTCAAAAGGAGGAGGTGGAGAGTTTTTCCAAGGAAGAAAAGGTTACAGGATTCCATCAAGGAAGATTGGGTGTGTGAAGACAAGGCCCTTAACCTTTTGGGGAAAAAGTTCTTCTTCACCCGAGGAGTATGGTGCAGGAGCACCCAAAGACATGAAGACCATAATGACACCAAGGATGCATGGTGGGATCTCTCAAGAGTCCAACGGACTCAATTATAATGTTTTAAGGCCTATAATGGCATTTGATTGTAATAATGTGAACAAAATTGTAAAATGTCCTAATAGTCCTAATAGGACTGTAGGACCAAATTATGAATTTCATAGATCTAGAATTGGTAGGGGTCCTAGGAGTACATAAGTCCTTTGATTAAGGAATTTGATCCATTTTGGATCCATTATAAATAAAAGGGGATTAGATTTAGATGTTTAATAAAGAGTTTTAGTTTAAATTTTCAAATACCAACGGCTAGTTTGGTTTTGGAGGGAAATCATGAAAAACTATGTAATTAGTGTTTGTTAGTCATCCAACTGATTTGGATTGGTTGGGGAAGTTTTGGGAAGGCTATATATGCCTTGAAATTATGGAAAATTACATGTTGTACGGACTATACAAACTAATTGGAGAAATTGAGTGAAATTCAAGTTTTCCTTGCAAATCTAGTTGTTTTAATTGCTTTGTTGATTGTTTTAGATTTGGAAAAGAGTTGTGGATGATATAAGAGAAAAATAACATCATTTTTCATCTGTATTGAATGCTTTTATAATCTATTTTACTTCAGATTTGGAAAGTTGTTGTGGGTGGTCATTTTGGTGCATTGAAATAACTCCATTTTGGTCTTTTTAATGATATAATGGGCCATTCAATGAATGTATTTGTTTTTTCTCATTGAATGGACCCTATGTAACATATGTATGATGTTACTAACCATTTGGATGCAGGAGGAGTTGATTTAGTGGGTGTACACCATAAGGAAGAGTGAAAAAATGGCATGAAATTGATGGCATAAGTGTAGCAGCAGCATATCCGGCTTAAGGAGGATATATTTTTGTTTGAAACAGAAAAAGAATATGAAAAATAAATTGTGAATCCATAAGGAAGAGTTCTGGAAATGATTTTTGAGTTGTTTTTAAGAAGGCCCTAGTTTTGAAGGCCCAGAAGGAGCAATTTGGGGCTTTTGGGTATAGAAAGCCTATAGGGTTAAATTGACTTCATATTTCTCTAATTGGGACCATATTAACACCCTGTGAAAAGTGGGAAGGTTGGGTGTTAATTCTATAATAGGGTTCCTTTGTAAAAATGACCTATTAGGCCTAGGTAAGAAAGTGGAAACAGTATTTTTGGGGATTGATGCTCAAAAAAAATAACATCCATTTTTGACATATGTTGAACAAATTGGAAAAGGGTATCCTAATCCACCATTATATTTTGGAGTGTTTTGGGAAATTTTGAAGAAAAGTTCAAAAAATAGTGAAAATAGGGCTACAAGGATTCCTAGGCCTACTAAGGCTAGAGAGTGGGTTTGAGGGTTGGAGTCTTTTCAGAGGGTTGTAACCTATTGGAAGAAGTTTTAATTTGGGTGTAAAGATGTTCTAAGGTGTTGGAGGTAGTGTATAGGTCTCTTGTTTCATTCTTCCCTTTTGGAGCCCTTTGAGTGCACTTGGGAAGCATTGGTTCATCATCCACCTTTTACATTTGAAAGTCATTAAGAGACCTTAGTTTTGTAGATGCACTTGCCTCTGCATCACTATGGATGAGGATGTATACATATATTTTGTAGGGGATAAAAATACAGGGGATATTAAATTTGAGGAGAGTAACTTC
Organism: Thuja plicata; assembly: GCA_018584345.1. Taxonomy (NCBI): domain Eukaryota; kingdom Viridiplantae; phylum Streptophyta; class Pinopsida; order Cupressales; family Cupressaceae; genus Thuja; species Thuja plicata. The sequence continues at coordinate 2,002,262 of MU227491.1, forward strand.
AGTGGCTCGAGCACAGATGAGTCCAATTCTGAGGGGTCAAGCTTGGAGGGAGAGGAGAAGGGTGTAGAGATGGAGGATGTAGGGGAGGGTGTTGATGAGGAGATGGAGAGGAATGAGGGATTGGAGGATGTGGTATTTGAACAAGATGTACGGAAGATCCTTGATGCATGGGTACTCAAAGCATGGATTTCCACTATGAGGGATCATATGATATCATTATAGGATAGACTAGATGCTACATAGGCTAAGGCGTTGACAAAAATCTAGGTTAGAGGTGTCTGAGAGGTGAGAAGCATTGATGGAGTCAGAGAGGAACTGGACCTCTGGTAGAGTGATTATTTTGGAGGGTAGGATTAGTATATTGGAGTAGGAGAGGGATGGGGCTCTAGATAGGGTGAGGCAGGCGAAGGAGTTATGAGCCTTTTTTTATGGTATACATGATTTTTTTCTCTATGGATATTTTGTTGTCATTATTAAAGGCAAAGTCATATGAGTCAGAAGAATCAATCGGTGAAAAGGAGAAAGCTAAATATTTGACTAGTCGGTGATGTACATCGAGCAAGCCAGTGAAGTCGGTAAAGCACAGACACTACACCGAAGAGCCTACAGTTACCAAACACCAAGCGCATATTAAGTACACCAAATTGATAGTTACCGAGTTCTAAAGATTAAGTTAACCAATCAAAGAGAATTTACACTATTGAGTTACTTAATTGATTGTAACACGATAAGGACACATTTAATAAAATGACACAGCATTAATTGTGATTCTATAATGCACAAAGAATAGTTTTTTACATGATCAACAATCGAGATAATTCAAATAGAAGATCTGAGAAGAAGATTAAGAGGTTAATTAAAGTTTGTTATTTCCAAGAAAAACACCAAGTATCGAGGTAAAAATGACACAGTCACCGAGCAAAAAATAAGATCTAACAGTTAAAACAAATCACAGCTAACACATAAGATTAAGAGGCAATAAATATTATATTTAATGGATGATTTACATATCAGAACAGAGGGTGATGATACAAAGAATTATGATATTGTTAGTGAAAGTAAAAGGAGGTATTTGAAGAACAAAGATCGGAGCAGAGAGCACCGAGCAGTTATCTAGCTACAGCAGAGCAAATCTGAATAGTGTTACTGTTTGAGATTGAGGTAACACAATATTTTAGAGCACATACAGTCTGATCAACATTTGTTTTGATGCAATATAGCAGACATTGTTAAGTTGTTAATAATTTTGTATTTAGAGCTAGAAATCCCAATACTGGGTAGATCTTAACCAATCTGATGTTTGTAAAACCTTTAACAGGGTACATCTCTAAGTATAGAGATTGTAAAATCCTCTAACTAGGTAGACCTAACAAGTCTTTGTATACTCTTAACCAGGTAAGATATCAAAATAGCTAAACATTGTAAGCTCTAACCGAGCACCCTTTATACTGCAGTTAGTGAAGGTTGTGGGTATCATCCCCACCGCAGTTTTTTCCTCTAACCAAGGATTTCACCGTAAAAAAAATCATGGAGTTATGATTTCATTTACTTGAATGTTTTGATGATATGTTTTATGAGTTTTATACTGGTTTCATTTCAAGTTATTGAAATCGGTAAACAAAAAGAAGCAGTATATGGTTATTGGTAGTTTCAGTTATAAAAAAATTTGTGGTATTGATTCACCCCTCCCCTCTCAGTCCCAACTTTCCATAGTCATTCCAACAATTGGCATCAGAGCTACTACTCTTGAGTTATAAGGTTTGACCACCTCAGATTTAAAGATCTTAGTTATGGAAATTGTTAGGCAATTCAAAAGAATTGATGCTCTTGAATCTAAGTTGGAGAGTGCAAGAAAGTTAATCATTGATCTGAAAAAAGAAACTTGAGAAGTCTCTAAGGATTAGATAGAATAAATATGATGAACTAAAGGTTACACAAGAACAAGTTGATACACTTGAGATAGCATCTGAAGGTAGTGTTACTGATGAATCTGAGTCAGCTATAAAAGAACTACTGGAAAATAATGATGCACTTACCGAGTAGTTGGACCTAATGAAGATAGATCTTGAAACCAGCATGATAAGAATGATTGAATTGATTGAAGGAAAAATGATTGTTGAAGATGAAAAGAAAATGGCATAAGACTATAAAAGACAAGTTGAAATCAAGTTATTATAAAAAGATAATGAGATCATGAGAATGACACAAGTTCACTATGACATGACCGACCAACTTATGAGTGAAAATCAAGATAACACAAGAAAAGAATTTGAGAACCAAGCACTGAAAGCTAAAATTGAAAGAATGGATCAAAGATTGAAAGTTGATAAAGATGCAAATGCAATACTAAAAAGAAATGAAGAAGCACTGAATTCTTTGGATCGGCAATTCAAGAATCAGAAACATTAAAGGAATGAAAAAATAGGAATTGGATTCAAACAGAACAACACTACCGAGAAAGGAGAATCATCAAAATGCACCCCCACCGAAACAAAAGAAGCCAAGTTGCAATTATTGTGGGAATTCTAGACATACTGCTAATGTCTGCAAGAGTAGGAAAGGTAAATCACCAAGTACACCTAAGTTTGATGGTTATTGTTTTAGATGCAATAGGTATGGACATCAAGCATTTAAATGCAGAACTAATCTTGCGAACAACATAAGGAAACCTAAGTTTGATGGTTACTGCAAGAATTGTAATAATTTTGGACACAAAGCTGAAGAGTGCAGAATAAAGAAGAGAAATGAAAAATGGAAGCCTAATCGAGAGAATGATAATACTAATCGAGTAGGCATTTCTATACCATGGGCCTACAATACAAGAATTTCATGTTTATCATGTGGAAGGTATGGAGGACACATTGCTGAAAATTGCATGTTGATGCATGAAAGGAACAATAAAAGAGCATGGAGAAACCCTAGCATGGCATGTTTTCATTGTCATAAGATAGGATACCTTGCGAGAAATTATAGATACCGAGGTGATGCACTGACTGAAGATGAATCTAAAGAGAAAGCCCCTACTACTGTTGAAGAAATCCAAGAAAAAATGAGAAAAATCTAGAGGAGAAAGACTTGGGATGAAACAACATCATCCGGAAGCACAGACAACACCATCTCTACCGAGTTGGTTGCACCAAGCTCCACCTAATTGGTGAGAGGTATGTAGGAACTACATGATTATAATAAATCCTACTTCAGTTCCTAGAATTAGAGTTGAGATCCATATCAACATATTAAGATGCATTTGGATAAGTTGTGTAAGTTTTTGGATGAACGTTGTTACATATGGTTATTTTGTTTAACTCGGTCAAGCAAAGTAATTATGCAGTCGGTATAAAGTTAAAAAGGGACTCGACAAGCGCATTTATTGCACATTAATAGAGTCGTTGGTAACCCTAATTGGGGAAAAGGTATAAATAGATCATTTTGCAAATTATTTGAACCTAATGTTTTTAGAAGAGCATTGATAGCACATTTGCAGAGCGACTATCCCGTGTGAATTCAAGCAATTTCAAGGTAATTTTGAATCTTTGCAAGACATTTGAGATATATTTCAAAGTTATATGTGGTATACCGAGTTGTGTTTGTGAAGTCGAGGTTATTATCAAGCGTGCCCTAGTTTGTTTTAGCATACATTTTGAAGTGATCATGGCACCGAAGATGCAAACACCAGTTCTAGTGAAGAATGTTGATCCAGTAAATCTGAAATACAAGTTGCCCCCAGCTATAGCTGCCAAAATTGACATGATGGGAGAATTGTCTTCAATACCACTGCGAGTTCTGTTAATTGAAAACGTACGCACATTCATACATTTTAAAATTGAAGATCTATGTGGAACCGAAATAGATGCTTCATTTAGCAAGTTGTGCGTGGAAGGAAAAGTTAAAGATGAGCAAACTCATCTTGAAACTAAAGGATTGGTTTGTGTTATAAATTTACCGAGGGTATTCAAACTTGAGTGGGTAAGGATGGTACTCATCCAAGTACATGACTAGTTCATGTGGTTGGATGAACCAATTAAAATCACTAAGGATGTGCTTCACATCATCACTGGATTCCCAATCGGAGACAAACCAAATGTGATTAAGGAGATAGACAAGGGTAAGCTTACTGAGCTCACTAAAGCACAGTGGGATGAAAGATCCTGAGTTAAGGTATGCATGTAACAGCATATCTTACCAAGTGTTTCAATCATCCTGAGTGGATAGTGTACCATGTGGATCAGTTGATCTAGCATACAAGATAGTAAAGAAAGGATTACAGATAGACCTCTGTGAAGTTTTGTTGAAGCAATTAGAAGACAACATGAACACAATCAAGAAAGCAAATACCAACACTTTGAAATTTGGCTCATTGTTGGTATGTATTTTCTTCTATTACAAGAATTCATTTCCCTCCATTGGAGATGTAGTTTTGAAGACTAATAGGCAAGTTATATATCAGATACATGATTTTATAGATAGTCTAGGAGATAATTTTGATGCAATCATGTCTGATTATTTTCTGAAGTTCCAAGCTAGAATGCACAAAAGGTATAGGATACGACCTCAACTAGTTGCTAAATATCAGGACAACATATGTTTTGAAGTAGATACAGATGTTTGTATAGTCAAAGTTGTTGAACTGAGAGTTGGATGGATTCAACCAATGGGTTATGAAATGGATATTGATATGGTTCTAAACAGATTGAAGCCCTATTAGCAAAACCAATTGACCCCAATGAAAAGAGATATGGCACTTATGAGGAAGTCAAAGACAAAATCAAAAGGGTATTTTGGTGCCTAGGTCAATTAAGAAGGCAAGTAAAATGATAAATTTTTTATCAAAGACTCTTGGAGTTGATGATACTTTGGATACTAATAATGCACAAGCCCTTGTAGTGGTTGAGAAACAAAATGTACAATTGCCCTCACCGAGCAACAGAGGTATTACAATTAACACCAGATCATCGGTACAACTAACAGAGAAGAAGGCTTCTGAGATAATATATGGAAGGTAAAACCTATGAGAGAACAAGAGGCAAGAAGCAACCTGCAAGAACAAGAAGAAAGTTGAATCTGATGAGCCAGAAAAATTTGTTCCAGTTGCTCAGCTCTCACAAGTTCCACAAAGTCTTGATGACTTTCTGGAAGGATTAAAGGAATCATGAGGATTCGGAGGATTTAGACAAGTAAAGTATTTGAAGAGGAATTAAGAGGACAAGAAAAATATTGAAGATGCAGTTGTTGTAACATTAATGAGATATAGAGTGACACCTATAGAGCTTGCAGATAAGCTACCAGAAGAACTTTAAAACAAAATTAATGCACGGTGGAAGTATGCAATTAATGCAGAGGAGATAAGAAAAAGATCTCTTGTGCATACTATTCCCGACCTGGCACCATCTGATATTGAAGAAGCGTTGAAGAAACATTCAAAGAAATTTCTAGTAAAGGGTAGAGCCCTGAGGATAGTGAATGGAGACCTACAATCAGTAGAGAAGGATAATGCCAAGAAATGGAAAGAAATATATCATATAGATGACACCAAGAAATAAGAAACTGAGAAGAATCAAGGTGATACAATCACTGATCAGGTAAAGAATAGCACAGGCCAAGTAGATCCAATTGATCTAACTATTTATAATGCAGAATTAATCATTGAAGATACATCGGAGGATATTGATCCTGCAAAGGAGTTGTCAAAGGATGAAGATGTAATGGATATGCAAGTACCAGACACCGAGTATATTGATGTAGATGTTGCACCATTGCATAGTATTGATCCCATATTGATACAAGTACAAAGTTATTCTACTATCTAGATTAGTACTACTAAAGTTGCACAAGATATGGAAATCGAGCCACCAGTTGACACAGGAAAAGAAAATGTTGATAAGCCAGAGGCTACCGAGACTAAACATAAGAAGGATACCAAGTTGGAACCTCCAACCGAAACTGAAGGACAGAAGAAGAATACACCACTTACCGAAACATCAAATATTCTGAATGATCAAAAGAAACAAGATACAGAAAAAGAAGTGTTGCAGGAATCTAATCTAAAAGAGAAGGATGTAGAGAAAGAAGAAACAAAACAACAAGAGGAAGTTAAAGCAGAGGAAAGCGTAGTCGTTCACCATACTGTAGTGATTGATCTAAGTAAGCCAGTCATCAAATCATCATACCACCCAGAGACCCTAATATGATGAAGCCCAAGGAATTTCGCATTTATGCAGAACTTGTAGCTCAAAAGACTAAGCGGGACAAATTATTGGCGAAGATGAAAAAGGTAGATATATTAGAAGATGTCAAAGAAGTTTTCCAGGAGTTTATTCTTGAAGTTAACATTGATGAGTTAGATCCTCTGCTAGACCAAGTTGGAAATCTAGTCCAACAAATCAAAGGACCAAACAAGGACATGACTAACTACATGTTAATGATTCACAAGACATCTATGGAGAAGAAATTGATGGAGGACCTACTACAAAATATTTATATAGAGAAGGTAACTCTTTATGAATTATGTTCCAAAGTTGAAGAACAATTGAAGTCCATCATTTCATTGTTTCATAAATTTTGTATTCTTTCTAACTTTACCGAGGACATTAATAAGAAGGAGGCAGATGTTGAAAAGGAGTTGACTGAGCAGCTTGCAAAGCTAACTACCAAGACTGGGGAATTCCAGACATATTACTCAAAGATACAGGAACTCATGGGAGTTCAACTCTCATTGAGATAGGAGGAAGACAAGATAAGAATAGAGTTACTTGAATTGCAAGCGCTAATAATTCCCCATATGCAATCAATGCAGATACATCTGAAGAAAGGAAAAGAACTAGCAAATTTTCTAGAGCTTAGCACCCTGGATACTATAGTTGATCTATCGACAGAAATAAATGAACATATTGTGATATTACAGAATCTCCGAGACACTTGGGAGACTGTACTAGCCAGATTACAGCAAAGGTATAAGCACATTTTTTATACTTAAGTTTTACTGTTGAGACTTTTTGTCAAAAAAGGGGGAAATATAGATAGATAGAGAGTCAGATATAGATCTCTGAGAAAAAAATAGAGTCAATACAAAATCAAAAAAGTATATATGTGAAAAAGGAAAAAGAGAAGAGTTGTGCATATTTTGTATAGAGAGTAAAATCTGAGGGGGAGTTACTAGTTTGAATGACTTTGAGGTTTTTGTCAAAATGCCCAACTAATGTCAAAGGGGGAGATTGTTATCTCTATGGATATTTTGTCGTCATTAGTTAAGGCAAAGTCATATGAGTCAGAAGAATCAATCGCTGAAAAGGAGAAAGATAAATATTTGACTAGTCGGTAATGTACACCGAGCAAGCCAGTGAAGTCGATAAAGCACAGACACTACACCGAAGAGCCTACAGTTACCGAACACCGAACGCATATGAAGTACATCGAGTTGACAGTTACATGTTAGAGTAATAGTCTATCAGGTTATTAATTAAATCATTATGATCTAATTACTAACTCACCTATTCACTCTAGTTGCTTAAGCTAACCTTAGGGTTTCCTTTTTAGGGTTTTGTGATTCCTTTTA